>LBNU01010374.1:14321-32606 GCA_014162995.1 Artemisia annua
TATAGCGAGTTAAAAAAAAAAAAAAAAAAAAAAAAAAAAAAAAAAAAAAAAAAACCCCAAATTAATTTCAAATTTATCACATAAAAAAAATTATAATCAAAATAAGGAATTTTTCTTGTTCAGGTTATTCGAGAGGGCGAGCTTTTTGAGTCACGTATACGCGGGCCCACCAGGTTAATCCCGAGACTTTTTGGTACCCTTTTTGACAACCTTTGAATATATACATTTAGCGAGGTTTGAACCCTTTACGCCAGTTAAGGCCATATAAATTCAGATCTGAATGGTTAAATTTAAAATTATAAAAAGGAAGAGTTATTATAAATATAATTACCATCATTTGAAGGAGCAGGGGCTTGTGCAGGAGCTTGAGCATTGATTAGTGACGTCATGATTGTGAAAAGTGACATCATGAAACACATTTTGAATGAATCCATTTTTTTTCTTTGTCTGCAAGAGATGTTTGAAAAAAGTGTGTGTTTTTGTATGTGTTTTTTTTGTGTGTTTTTGGGGGTTTATATAAAAAAGACAGGAAACGTGGGTGGGACGAATATTTGGTTTTTTATTTTTGAAAAAGGTTTATGTTTTTTGTTTATTTTTTTACTGGGATTTTGTTTACAAAATAGTACCATGTAGCTATATATTGACTTGGGTTTATTTATGTTAGTGTTGATAAACATGAATTTTGGATAATGAAAATGTTTATGGTGTTGATTTTTGTTCTTAAGATGATGTGGATGTCGATTTAGGATAAGAGTGTGTATAAATCGAGATGAAAATCTTACAATTAATATTGTAGCTTTTTTAGGTTGATTATGATCCGCGATGATTAATGTGACTGTTGTATTATGGTTGCGGTGGTCACATTTGAGACCCGAAAGTATCTTTGCTAGCCTACACGAAGAAACGTGTTCGACCCGCTATTTGTACGGTCATTTCAAATTGTTATATCGGCAAATAAAACTACTATTTGATGTACGGGTTTCAAAGCTCTATGTTCGAGTTTGTTTCCTCGTATCCTGTAAGACAAAACTAATTTGCAAGTATTATCGATACCATGATGGTATTACATATTTTGATTCAGTGTTTATATTATTAGATTCGTTAAGTGTAAACAACATTTTTAGATCGTGTGCACAGTTGCACATCCATATATATAAAATGTTGGAATCTATATCTATATCTATACTATAGAAAAATGGTCAAAATTGAAATGTTGAGTTTTCAACAATGGTCAAATGAGAGATAAAAGTGAAATGCAATTAATACTCTTATTAAAACACCCCAATACTTAAAAGTATAATTATTTATTCACATTGTATAACCAAATAATACAACCAATTAAAACACAAATCGGGTTGACCCGAGACGCTTCAAACCCAGCGGGTTAACCCAGCTTAATTTAACCCGTTTTCAACCCAACCTAGCATGTTGACCCAGTTTAAATCGACCCATTTTTCGATCGGAACGGTTCAACCGGTTGAACCAACCCGGTCGAACCGGGTTTCAAAACATTATTCATTACTCAAAAGTACAAGGATTTATTCACATTATACAACCAATTAAAAACATATCTACCAAATTAAATACAACCAATTAAAATACAAACCGGGTTGACCCGGGACGCTTGAAACCCGTTTTTCGATCGGAACGGTTCAACCAGTTGAACCACCCGGGTCGAACCGGGTTTCAAAACATTATGTTTAATTCTCAAATCTTCAAACTTTTATTATTTTTCATTTATAACCTATAAACTTTTTTTTATCAATAAATTATTAGTCGCTATAAAATCCCGTTGCTATGCACGGGTACTCGTCTAGTTACATATAAATAGAAAATATTTTTATTTAAAAACTCTAAAAATTAGAACTAGAAAAAGACTAATCCACGCCTTGTGCTTTAAATACACCTTATATTAATGACTATCTTTAAATTTCCCCTATATTGAAACTTTTTCATAAATTTATTTTGACATTTATTTGAATTTTAAAGCTTAATGTTTTGCAACATTTTACTTCTTTTTCAATAGAAAATAGGTGCAAGTTAAAGTTGATGTTATTATTGAAAAATGTTATGGCCAAGATATGAATTCACGGGGTTTTGATCTTTTAACTTTATGTGCCGCTATATGTATAAGAGATAAACGTTACAAGAGACACTTAACAACAAATATTGCAATTATAATTATTTTACGTTAGGAATTTCTTTCGTTATACGCGAGTAATCGTCTAGTTTTTTCATATCCACAACCCATTTGCTTAAAATTACATGTCCAACAAGAAAAGTAATCTCATTGGCAAGACTTATATTTTTTTTAAACAAGAGAAAATGAGAAATTTCATTTTTCTTGAAGGAAATATACAAAAATGTTTAATGTAACAGTTTTAAAGACTTTTGTAGCTTGATTTTTATTTTAGTTTGAAATTTATCTTTTGTTGAAAAGAAACGGCGCATTTGGATTACCGTTGATAAAAATGATTAGAAGGAAATTAAATTAACGGACAATGGATAATAGCCGTTGATGAGGACACGTGGACGGTGGGAAATGAATTGTAGTGGGTTGCAGGTAGGGTTTAGTTTAGTTGGGAACAGAGAAATGTTCTCTGGCACATGGGGCTTTGGCCGTTGTCCAATTTGTCTTCTAAGACATCTTTTTGAATTTCAAATAATTTTATTGTCCAATCATTAATAAGCTGTTTTAATGTATAGATTGCACTTTTTTTTTCAACAAATATACACTATAAAAAGGTAAATAACAAAACTTACAATTAGTATAAGACTAGTTTTTATGGTCATCACTAATTCACTATCACCATCTTCACGTCAATGTCACTATCACCATTCAACATACCACAACTATCACCACTTTTTACCTTCTATAGTTACCACTAAATAAAAAATATAAAAATACTCATTTTATACGAACATACATAACAATATACCTCCCCACTAAAAATAAATAAATAAAAAAAAGTGGTGCAGATCACTGCCACATGGAAAGATAAATGTGATGATGCTTGGCTTTTATGAAGGGTCACTCGTGGGAGGGTGATAGTGGTGATTCACCACACCCATAAAAACCAACCTAACACAAATTGTATTGATAAGTTAACAAAATTAGATCAACGAGCAACCTTAACTCGAATCTATATTTACGAACCGGGACTAAATGGAGTTAGAATTAAACCAATAACTAATTTCAAGGCGATCTTAATTTTGCCCGTCTTGCAAAAATGTTTGCACTAAAAAATTAAATGTCCAAAAGCTCTAAAGTTCATGTTGGTAACGTTTGCACTAAAAAATTAAATGTCCAAAAGCTCTAAAAAATTAAAAATGTTTGCACTAAAAAATTAAATGTCCAAAAGCTCTAAAGTTCATGTTTGCACTAAAAAATTAAATGTCCAAAAGCTCTAAAGCTCTAAAGTTCATGTTGGTAACGTTTGAACTTGTGAAGAATCTCAAACCCTCACCACTAGACTATATCCTTAGATTCTATAAAGTGTGACAAGGTTTGAACTTGTGGAAAATCCCAAACCTCGCAACTAGACGGGTTCCATAAAGTATGACGAGGTTTATTAGATGGTTTTCCAAGCTTAAAAAATGTATTTCTGTTCGTTGATTCCTTAAAAATGTGGAACGCAAATTTGAAAATGATTATAAACTCAAACTGTTATTTGGATGGTTTGATTAGGAATCTATTGATACCTTATAATAGTTTTAAAATATTAGATCACGCAAAATCATTGGCTTCGTATTATTGTTCAATCATTTTTGCATGTGCAACAATTTCCACAAGAATCATTTTAGTTGGTTAACTTTAGGGTGTGTTTTGGCAAAAAGATGGCGGTAGGAGTAAGATGTATAGATGTGCGCGATAGTTGTATTATTTTATAAAAAAGTTTAATGTATTTGTAGTTTTAATTATAATGTATACAACAATTTTTAAATGTTTAACACGCCTAAATGCTACTTAATAGAGCGTTGAAAAATGAACATTCTGAAAAAATAAATAAAGCTACTTGTTACTTGCCAAACTATCATTAAAAAACACAATGCTCATAGCTCCTAAACGCTCTGCGCCAAACACGCTCTTACCATTAGATCGCAAAGTCATCGCATTTAAGGCCCTAAATCCACCTTTAATACACATTTGGACCAGCAAAGACTCGCAACATCAAATGACAACACCAACGGCCCGATGCCATGACCCCATCCTCCATTTCAAATCATAAAAATTGTAATGCCAACTTGACACATGTTATGTGAATGAAGTATATGTAAAGGTTCTCTATAGAAATGGCTGTGTAATTAAAGGCAAAATGGTCCATAATAATTAGGGGAAACGCCACTACGTTTTCAAATATCGAGATACTCGCGCCAATCAGTGAATGTGTGTACAATAGAACTGGATGATATGTAGGACTATCTTGAACTTCATAGGTAAATTTATAACTTTAGGGGGTATGGATAACCAAAACCCTTTCTATAACTAAGGTATAAGGTTAATTTCATTTTACAAGTTATGAACACTTCATATGTTCAGTCTTACTGGACAAAGGCCATAGCCTCCAAGTTCACTAATGGTCGCACTCAAACAAAACAAACCCATCCTTTATAAACTATTGGCAGGATCAATAAAACCAAAGGAAATTAAATACAATATCTTATTGATATATAAGACAATAGATAGATGAAGCTGTAAAACAGACCATTGTAGTTAAATCATATTTTAAGTTGATCGGGTCATTTCGGCCTGTCTATCCTCATTTTAACTCAACCTGGTTGTATGGAATTGAGACAGTACCCCTTTAGATGGTGTATGTCTTTTTCTCATACCAAACAATGGTTATTGCCTAACAATAAAGGAACCTAGACCACTATATGCACCCATTCACCAATAAAAATGATTAGAGCTGAATACCATAATTATATATGCACATGTACATGTTATTCTTTCTTAAATATTGCTTCTTAAACAGCATTTAGGATGTTTAACTAACTATTTCTATCAACTTGTATTTTACTAGCTTATAGATTTTGGTATAAGGCAAAGGACCTAACGTTAGGTTTGTATGCATTATTCAACTTAAAAGATGTTACTTGAAACTTTTGCCAAATAGATTCCACTAAAGATTACTGGAGGGCATTTTCGGTATGCTTTTATTAGTGATGTGGGGGTACAAAGGTGTAGTGGTGTACATACAAAGATACAAGGGGTTGTTTGGTCACTGTCATGTGGGGTGTTTCCATTTTTGGACATATAGTATGGTAACATGGAGTGTCATGGGCATACAAGTTGCACGCCACATATACCTAGGGAGATATATCATCATACATTCATACTTGAGATACAAAGTGCCCCCTTAAAACGGTCCAGTGATTAGGCAATCGTATTTGTATAAACTTTGGGGGATTAGGCTAGTAATGCCTCGTTGATGGTATAATTGACCTCCTAGGATAGACACTTGTAGTACTAAACTGAAAAAAGGAGGCCGAAAGTGTTATACTGTTATAGCCACTTGATTTTATAACCTGGAATCTAAATTTCTGATATATAAGATGACACTAACACACGAGAATAAAACTGTGCACATACAATGTTCATTGTAGTGACAACTTTTTGTACCAGTTATGTTAAAAGACTTAAGGAATGATATAAGACAACTGAAGTAACTGTGATACCTACCATGCACTTCTAGTGTCTATTCCTTGATTTGCTAGATAGGTGTTACTGCTGGTTACTCCAAATAGTCGAGATCCTCTGTTATCCCTACCTGAAAATCACACATGAAGCCAGAACCTGGTTAGACAGCATACATTTTCACAAATTATACTCCGTAATTTATTGTTTATTTTTTATTCGCAATTATATAGATAAGTTGAGTAGTTTTAGTAAGCATCAGGATTGCAGCAAAAAATGACAGCAATGAAGTACCTCTTGGGATTTTTTTCTAACGAGGGGACACAAAACTATAGGTGGCAATTCCGACCCTTATACTTATGAACTGGTGAATTCGGGTTACACTTATAACGTATCTTTAACGGCTGACCGTGAAATAACTCAAAAGGAAACGGGTCAGCAGGTTGGTCCAATCGACACCCAAAATGTATTTTCAATGCCTAAAACTGCCTAATCATTTAATTCATATAATATAAATAGTTATTAAGTTGATATAATGTTGTAATCATATTTAAAAACAGTAATTCTTTATAAAAGGTTTCAAAAATTGCACAAAAAAGTGTGACGGGTCAAACCAGCCTACCCATTATAACCCTACCACCGTCACCTAACCCAACACACACCTGATCTGCCCGTTTACCCGCTTTATGGACATCTATTAGTTATTCATAATTATAAGGTAGTATGTACGAATAGCAGTGATATCAAATGAGTTGTGAGGTAGTAAATTACTTGCGTTCCTAGATGGTTCAGGGAAACTATAATATACCTCATTGTACAAGTGTTCAAGCTGTTCTTTGGCCTGAGGGAAATTCTTTGAGCACCACTGACGCATTGTGAAGATATTGTCTGCAGAATATTCGTATGGCACTGTTAGGACTTAGGAAAAAGTGAATAGCTGAGGTGAAACTAGAACTTTATGTGTAGAAGTGAGGAGGTCAAACCAGTCCATCTGTTAGCGGCATCATGGGCAACTTTAGTAGCTTCCTCTGAAATCAATGATTAACATTTCAGCATGTTTAGTTAATATACGGACTTTAATTTCAAATAAAGGTCTTCTAAATGATTAAGAAACAATGTGAATGAAGGAAGTAAGGTAGTTATTATATTACTCATTGCTTCAAATGTAGCTGGATCATTGTCTGCAAATTGTCCCAATTCTGCCTGAAATTTTGATTTATAAACTGTTATGGTACACAGTATTTTTTAAGTTATCTAATGATTAATAAAAAATAAACAAAATGTGACCATACTTTCAGGCTGTGATACTTTTGTTCAATGGCTTTGAGCTCAATCAAAGCCTCTTCTCGCGCATCCTGGTCATGGTTGATGTAAGAAAGTATTAGTCATAGAAATACCCAGAAATTGCTTTCAAAATCATATTTTGAATAGTAAAAGTTAAGTCACCAACTTACCGAATCCTCACGGCCTTTCTTCAGGGACTCACATTGCTCCACAAGCTCTACATGGCGTTTCTTGCTGCTTTGAAGCTCTGACTCAAGTTTCTTCGTCACGTTTCTTAGCTGTTAAACAAAAAGGCACGAAGAAGCAAGACAAATATCAACCATAATGATTCAAGAAGATAGTTTTATGGTATGGAGACAGAAATTATTAATAATTTGACTAAACATTGAAGTGAAAGCTTAACGTACCTGATTTCCAGCACAACTAGGAAGACTCCAAAAGTATACCTGAAATGTTAATAGATTAAGAAGCAGAAACACAGATTCTGATGTCTCAAAATAAATATGTTGCTAATTAGAGGCCTTTCTTACCGAGGTTCCTATCTTGTCCTTTGAGACAAGGTCATCATCCACTAGACTTTGGACAACGTCTTTGACAGATTGACTAATGACGCCTTTCCTCGGTCCCAACTTTTCAAGTTCCTTCAGCTGACATTTGTACACAGAAAGCATGCATTAGCATAAGTTTCAAACAAAACAGAACGCCACCAAAAGTGTTTACATGCATACAAATAGAACTTAATGAAGTACTCGATCACATAGAAGTATAACAGTGAAATCCGAACCTATAATAGGACAATCTATCTTTAAATGACTCTCAAAAGACAAGCAGAAAACTCTATTATGCAAACCATTATTCTGGTTATATGCTAAAACGTGCCTCATGTATTAGGCTAGTGAGTTTGCTTTTGTTGTTACTTGTTAGGAAATTTATAATGGTCGATATGAAATCACAACAACTTTTGGCTAACAGCGATACTACTAAACCAAAAAAAGGAAATACTTATAAATTAAGTTTTCCAACAAAGAAATCTATAGCATACAAAAGATATATTGATAAGCAAATCGGGTACATAGATTAAGCAGATAATGATAGTAATAGTATACAACTATGAATTGTATATGATATCCTATACTCACCAGGTAAAAGTCTTGAGAGTCATAGAAGATCTCAAGCATCTTCTCCCGCTTCTCTTCCAGTGACAAACCTCTTTTCTTAGACTACATCAACATAAAAATGAATTAAGTTACGAACGATAAATTAAAAACAATACTGATCAAGCTCATTTATAATTAATCAAATTTTACAGAACACAAAAAATCAATACTCAATAGCTGTCATCGGCAGCAGCAGAACTGGCATTGTCATTGTAATATCAAGATCCACAAATGAAATATGTTACTTACAAACGCAAACAATTACAACAAATCTAAGAAACTGATGCTACTGTATTCAACTAGGCCTAGGTGCTTTGCTCTGCGATACTAATTAAACCATTTTACAGCAGCACATTTCACAGCCTACAAAAACTTCATTTTCACGCTAGCGATTCCCATCACACTTACTAGTTAACAATCATACATTGACACATAAAATATCGAATAGTTTCATCATAGTCACACACACATAGAAATTCGACGCAACAATACACAAACGCACAAACACGCAAACTCAACAACACACATAATGAAGTAGTGCATAACATTGACCAGTTAATGAACTAATTCGACGTTACATTAACACCGTAATACCGTATTAACAAATACCATAAACTGAATTAACCATCATTGTCTCACTGTCTGGTTACGAAACCAAACCCCTTCTGGATACTCTTGGTGGTTTGCTTTATAAAACTAAGCCATCTTACTACATATAGCATAACTTACAGTCTAGCAAAACTTCAAAGAATATAAAAAAGTTGATGCTAAGGAGATACGCCAGAGTAGCAAAAGACAGCATTCATTCTACTCCATACTCCTTCTTGGACTTGCTAATCAACAATCTCATTATTATCTATTTAAAGTTTCGACACAGGCCACTAGTTTCATCATATTTACAAATACGAAAAGGAAATCACAGAAAAAAAAGTTGACTCCAAATCGAAAATGGACAACACACCAAACTTACAAAATGAACTTCTACAAGTTACAAACCAAACCAGTAAATCCACTGATTTAGCGCTAAACTAAAATCGCATCAACACATATCAAAAACTGAAAAAAAGCTGTCGCTGTCTCGCAGTCTCACTGTCAGGTTACAAAACTACCGCAACGAAATGCCTATTGGTAAACCTAAACAACTTTCCACTACTCTGTTTGTGTGTATGTGTGTGAAGTGAATCTTCATCAGCTAACTTAACAATACATTTACTACATACGTCAGGACAATCAGAATGAACACGGACTTATATAACAAACAGGTTACTTCATCAACAAATTCACAATACACTACTTCCGAAAATAACATCAGCGCAAAAAGTAGCTACATACTCACTTCACACAAATCTCAACCGATTCAACAATCGACAAAAACAAAAACTAATAAGAGAATCTTCTACAGCTTATTAACTAAACCAAACCTATAGCAACATGAACCAGCTAATCCACTAATTCGACACTAATCTAAAACCGCATATTAACACATATCAGAAACTGCAGAAAACTATCACTGTCTCATTGTTGAAACTAAAACCGCAACGAAATAAGTTTCGAATACATATAAAATTAACTAAAAACTTCACAAACATATATAACAAACAGATTCACAATATACTACAAATCGGATCAACAAATGCACGATACACAACTTCTTAACGCACAAAAAATAGCTACATATTCGATAAAAACTCGATAATTACCATCAGTAAAACAGTGAAACTAATAAATTACTGTGCGCGTAACTAACAAATTTTGACCTAAAAATGCAATTAACTATATACGCGATAACGAATTGATACTTACAGCGGTCAAACGGTAACTATTTCGCACAAATTTTAACCTAAAGATGCAGTCAGTTCTCTAATAAATTCACGATACCTACATATTCAATCACGAACTAATTTTTACTGCGGTAAAACAGTGAAACTGATAAATTACTGCTTGTGTAACGAATTTTGCACAAATTTTAACCGAAAAAACGATTAACTCTTCAATAGATTTAAGATGACGTCAGCACAAATTCTACCTAAAAAACATGACGTCAGCACAACAATAACGACGGATCATTACAGCGGTGAAAGTAATAAATTAGTTGTTCAATAAAAAATTTTGAAATATAAAAGTTAAGAAGATGACGTCAGCAGTGTAAATTGATTGAAAGTGCGTACCATTGCGATGTTTGGAGTTTGAGCTGCGGATGTGAATTGTGATTGATTGATTGATTTTGTGTTTTTGAATTGGATTTGGCGGGAAGGTGAAATGAAAAAATATCTTGGTTTTCAAATTTGGGGGTGTTTGTTTGGGTATGATGGTGTGATATTTGGTGTGAGTCTAATTTATTTGGGCTCTATTTTATTTATTTATTTATTTTCAAATCGATTTGTAGAAACTTACTATTTGTTTGCATTAAACGCTTGTACTTAAATTATAATCTATTTTAATTGCTTATTGTACTTCAACGAGATGGGAATCCCGCGCGTTGCCGCGGGCTGTTTTCCGAATAAGGAAAGCGTGATAATGGCCGGGTTGCTACTTAACGTCAATTTAGTGACAAAGGACTGACTTTGCAATGGACGTATAGCATGAAGGACCAATTATGTAAATTATGAGAGGACTAAATATGCAACTAAACTCTGATATGAAGAACCAATTTTGTACGAATTTAAAAAAAAATTAAAGATAACGGTCATTAGCTAACAGTCGTTAAATAACTTAACGTCCGCTAGTTATAAGGACTAAATGTGCAACAAACCTGTAAGACGAAGGACCAATTGCAGGCGGAATTCAAAAAAAAAAAAAAAGTTAACGGTTGTTGCTACAGTAACTAACGACCGTTAGTTACTGTAGCTGGGTAATAAAAAATTATTAAAACACTGTAGCAGTGTTGTTGGGGGGAGAGATCCCAATGAATGTATTATAGTACTCGTATAATTATAACTAGGTATAATACCCGTGCACGCACGGGGTTTTTCTAGAAAAATTTAATTATATAGTACTATCTTTTAAAAAAAGTATATCTTATGTATATTTTAAAAAGTTAGAGCATCAACATGTGCGAAAGTAAGAAAAATAGTTAGCAGAAATTGTAAATATAACCGTGGCATAAACTTTGTATTAGATTCTTGAGCGTGTCTCCTTATAATGTTATTGGGTCAATGGTTCTTTGATCACATGGGTTTACACATAAATCAAATTTATTTAAAAAATTTTGTTTACTATATGTATTAATATCAATTAATGTTTTGTAAAATTTTATTGGATGAAAGGTTTAACTCTGTTTACCTGACATAGATGTTAATGTTGAGGTTGATGTTGTTGTTTAACTTTAACTATTGATATCATGTTGTACAAAATGTGGGAGTTTAGTAGCACATAATGAGCGTTGATGAAGTTAAAATATACTCCGTAAAGTTTTTTAAAAATGTTTTTCCGGATATCCGTATATAAACTTTAAATAATAATTACATGAGTCGTTATAAGTACAATCGCGTATATTTATTTTCATATCACAGTAACTCGGACTTACCATTTGATATTTACATTACCATTAATAATAATTTAAATGTATTTAATATTCAAACTCGTGTACGTATAGATTAAACTTTTAAATAGGATAACATGAGTTCTTATTTATATTTAATATACATAGTAAAAAGAAATTTTAATAGATGAAAGTTTAAAACTAATATTTATTTTAAAAGTATTTAACGCATATTAAAACTAATTCATACATTTATAAAATTTTGTAAGTTTAATGGGTGGAAGTGTCAAACCAATACTAATACTCATGTAATTGGAAACAAAGTTCATATTATAAAGTGTAGGATGTATAAAGTGTAAGGGCTTATTTGTTTATTATCTAAAGTTATCAAAAAATATGGAGATTTATAATTTTACACTTAACTCCATATAATATATTTAAAATTCAACTACTAATGTTTTATTAATTACCTCCTCTTTTTTTTAAGTTTTTATTTTCATAAATTTGACACCTATATTTTTATGTGTTTTTTTCCTCAATCAAATTTTTCACCAAATTTATTAAAGTTTGACCAAAATCAATTCAATTTTGACTTTTTATTGGCCAATCATATTGCTCGATTTCGCCTACGTGTCATAATCGAGTTTTCCTATTGGTCCAATTTTTTTTCCACTAAGATTGTTTTGTCAAAATCACTCCGAAATGATGTAATTCTTTTATTATATAAAAGATATATTTTAATCAGTTTATATATTAGAGTATTCTAATAAGATTAAAAATGTGCAAAAATGGCCAGGTCAACTTCCTGAAAAGGAAGAGCTTTACCTGGTTTGAGTCTATGTAGCGGTAGGTTCGATGTGGATTAGTCGGCTAAAAGTTCGGAAACCATGTTTTGCTATTGCTAGAGGTGTGGGGGGGCCCAGTTGGTTTCTCGGCTCCCCACTAATTTCTTGTAAAATCCTATAAATTTTTAATAAAAAGTGTTTATAATAATAATAATAATAATAATAATAATAATAATAATAATAATAATAATAATAATAATAATAATAATAATAATAATAACGTACTTGTCTTTTGTGAAAGGTAATTTTGAAAGTTGTGAAAATTAGTAGTTTCCTCTTGTCGTGCAAGCTAAAAGAAATTAGTGAGAAAAATTAATGGGATGAGAAGAGTGAGAAAAAATTATAGCCACATATTTTAAATAAGGAAAGAGAAATAATAGGAGATGCATCTATTTTTATGGGTGCATATAATATTTGTGGTTGTAATTTCTTCTCATTCTTCTCATCTTAATTATATTTCTCATTTGATCCTAAGTCAATATAACTAATCAAAATATTTTTCAAATGTAAAAATGAAACAAAATTTGATGCGTAATGTGATGTTATCATTTTGATTAAACTTTGTGTAAGATGTTTATGTTGAGACATGAGGGTATTGCGACAATAAGAATCGCAAAAGGGAAGATGTAGGTTATGATGTTAAAAGAGTTTTAAAATAACTTGTAATAAAAACTAGACGAAGATGATGATTGATGAATGAACTAAATCTTGTGAGGTCTTTAGTTTTTACACGCCAATACGATTAATATATAATTTAAGTTGAATTAACCATGGACAAATAAAGAGATGTTGGCATTTGAACTCGGCATCTATTGTTTTTATCTTTCATGTTTCCAGCCACCATGATAAACACAACTTAGAGACCGTGACACTTTTTTTCGATTTAATCATAGTGTTGACGGTGAGGTTGTGATTTTGATACCATCGTCTAGCATTCCCCCAAGCCACAACTATAAATGATCAGACAATCACGAAAGAAGGTTTGTTCATGTTCGTTCATTTAAGGTTAACCGAATAATGAATGAATACAAATGCTTAAACAGACATATTATTTTTTTGTTCGTGTAACATACATAAAGAAAATAATGTTGTTCATGCTCGTTTATGTTTATGAATCAAGATGTTTAACGAGCGGTATCAAACACATAAAAAATAATTAAATGTTCAAAATATGCATAGCATTTTTCTGTTTGTTAGTCATATATGTTTACAAACAATATCTAATAAAATAAAAAAATATACGGTATTGGAACTTATGTTATAAATTAATATAAAGTGAGTGTCGTAGTAACGTATATATTACATAAATTTCAAATCATGGATGCAGAGTATATATAGTTATGATAAGAATGTTTGTGGCTTTGATGTGTGATATGAGTAAGACCTAAGGCCGTCCTATTGATTTGAGTGGTCCGGTGCGAAATCGCGAATGACGCTTTCATAAATCACGAAAAGTTTAACTATTTTTAAAAATAAAAAGTTCTTTAATATCACGCAAACACATTGAAAATTTAACTTTGATAATATTTAACCAAGATACTAAAAATTCAAAACACTATATACTTAGATATGGATAAAACTATAATATTAATGAATGTATACTAAATTTGAGGCCCCTTACAATGAGGGGCCCTGTGCGATTGCACCACTTGCACATGCTAATCGCCGCCATTATTACTAAGACCCTTGTACTAGTGGCATCATGCGTCTTGTGCCTACATGGCACCAAACAACACGCGTCTCTCTTACTATAAACAAACTTACATGACGAGTCTTAGAGCCACAGAAATGTATAAGCAGGTTTTCTCCAAGACCGAGTTGTGGAAGGAAAAGTGTGATGTTGATTTTTGTAAGGTATATATGTGTTTAACTGATGTATGTTTGGGTTGTAAAGTTGGTTGTCTTATTAAATAATGTTGGTTGCGTTAAAAAACTGATGTACCATTGAGTTTGTGATGATGATATTAGTCACTTATTACAAGGAGCCTTTGAGTGTGTTTCTTAAAAATAACATTAAGCAGTTGTTGTGAGATGTAAATGTGGTATATGAGCATTAGCTACAGCTCAACGCTTCTTAAAAAAACATTGAAAAATTAGACAAAGCTCACCGTTCTTTTACCGAACGACTACTAAAATTCATAATGTTCATTCTTAATCGCTCACCCTTCAAAAAGCTCTACAACCCTCCACGCCGACCATAAGTATGTACTACCTCCGTCCCATAATAATTGTCCACTTTGACTTTTTTGAGTCTTTTTTTTCAACTTTGACTATAAATATTTTTATTTGTGTAATATAAAATTTGATGAAAAATATATGAATAGATTGGGTTTTAAATGTATTTTCATTTGGTATAATTTTCATCAAATATTATATAACACAAATAAAAATATTAATTGTCAAAGTTGAACATGAAAGACTCAAAAAAGTCAAAATGGACAATTATTATGGGACGGAGGGAGTATAAAATAACAAACCTAAAAACAAAGTAAACTTTTTTGTCCCACATCGTCTGGGGAGAACAAAGAAAAACGCGAGAAGTCCTATAAAATGGGGGCGCGCATGCATTCTAATACCAAGCCTTAACCTTAAAATAACATCGCCAACTTAAAACCTTAAAATCATGACGCACCAAAGAAAAAACCATAATTTTATCATGATGTCAGACCGTGTTCCCTTCAATATCCAAACAATGATCCTCAAAAAGCTTCCAGTAAAATCATTGATTCGATTCCGTTGTGTTTCAAAACAATGGAAGTCTTTAATCGATAGCTCGGAATTCATCAAGAATTACCAAACAGTGAATGATCGTCATCTACTAGTAAGATACAATGTCCAACAATACATTGCCGATGAAGATAAATACCTTTCCATTATCGATGAATACTTTTCCATTATCGATAACCACACTTTTCCTCAACACAAGTCTCCCATAACTGTCCCCTTGTCTGTTAAGACACTCGAACGCGTAAGAACACTCTATGGGTCTGTACGTATACAACCTGTAAGAATACTCGGTTCCTCATGCGGATTAATATGTTTTCACGGCTACAATAAAGATTACTCAGAGATGGTTGTTTTTTGGAACCCCTCAATAAGAAAATCTGTGTCGGTTTTGTTGGAACCTCCTGTACGACTTGGAACTGGTTGGGTTGGTTTTGGGGTTTGTCCCGAGACTTGTGATCCTAAACTTGTTAAGATTGATGTTATCAGGGGTAAACTGAAAGTTCAGGTTTATACATTAAGCACACGAGCTTGGAAAAAAGTATCTCTCAAACGGCCATATAAACCATATGGTTTAAAGTATCATGAGGGGGTGTGTGTTGAAGGGTTTATTTATTGGCTTGCACGTGTTGATAGGCGGCCGGGAGATGGGTTGTATTCCATCGTTTCGTTTGACTTGAGTAATGATGAATTTGGAAAAGTGTATCTTCCATATAATTTACCACGCTCAGAATGCGTAAAGTTATCCAAGTGCAACGAGTGTCTTGCTGTGTTCGACTATTTTGACTTCGGCACTCACGACCATAATTACTATGATGTATGGGTGATGAAGGATGATGGTGTTAGAAAATATTTTACTATGATGTTCCGTATTGAGACAATTTACAATGTATTAGAGCTTAGGAAGAATGGTGAAGCTATAATAATTAAAACAAGATATGTAAATGATGATGAGGTTGTTGATCCCATACTTCAAGTTTATGATCCCTGCTCAGGACGTTTCAATAATATCAGAATTCCCAGAATTCCCAGCTCAGGACACAATGTTATTGGAAAGACTACTTCTACGTTCTCTATAAGCTCCTACATGGAAACCCTACTTCTGCTTGATCAGTAGTTTGGTTTCATCATTATTAAAGATGGCAACACATCAAAGTATAGAGATTAGTGCAGGTTATTAAATAGTGCGTGCAACTTATTGTTTGTCTTATCAAGTTTACAATCTTAGTGATGATAATCTCTATGTGATGTACCTGTTCTTGATCACATGAATATGAATATTTTGCCACTGGTTTAAATGCACGTTTGGAATGTAACTTATTTGAGCATAATGCTACATATATTTATATCTCAACTTGGTTACTTAAGGTATGACAATGAACTTATTTGAAAATTTAACTCATTCTTGTGATATAGATTTTGGACCAATCAAATGGTTTATTTGTTAGTTCATATCGAATTGTTAATAGTACGATTGACCTCATAGAATAGACCCATGTGAAACTACACTTAATTTATAACCTGGAATCCAACTTTCTTATTTCTAAGACACTAAAGCAAGAGAATAAAACTCTGCACATGCACCGTTTATCGCAATGAAAACTTTAAGTACCAGTTATGTAAAAAGACTAAAGGGATGATTCAAGTCAACTGAAGTAAATGTAATACCTACCATGTGCTTCTAGTATCTATTCCTCGATTTGCTTCGTAGATGTAACTCCAACGAAATCCTCAGAAAATTGCATGTAAAGGCAGTACCTGGTGAGACAGCCTGCATTTTTCAAAAATCACAGTCAAGTAGTTTTAGCATGCATCTGCATTGAAGTGAAAAATAACAGCAATGGAGCTCCTCGTGGCATTTTTCCTAACGAGGGTACTTAAAACTATTTGATGTCAGTTGACATCTAAAGGTGGCCATTCCAACCCGTTTACTTATGAATTGGTGATTCATATTAGGCTTATCTTTAACGGGTTGAAGTGTTGAACGTGTGCAAAACTCAAACGGAAACGGGTCAACATGTTGGTCCAATCGACACCCAAAATGTATTTTAAATGCATGAAACTGCTTAATCATTGAATCTCAAGAAAATTAATTTTAATTGAGTTAATATGATGTTGTAAAAGCGAAATAGAATGTGAACCCACTTTCAGTCAGTGATACTTTTGTTCAAAACCTCTTCTCGCGCATCCTGGTCATGGTTGATGTTAGAAAGTATTAGTCATAGATACCCAGAAATTGCTTTCAAAATCATATTTAGAATAGCAAAAGTTAAGTCACCAACTTACCGAATCCTCACGGCCTTTCTTCAGGGACTCACATTGCTCCAAAAGCGCTATGTGCCGCTTCTTGCTGCTTTGAAGGTCAGACTCAAGTTTCTTCGTCACGTTTCTTTGCTTGAAACAAAAAGGCACGAAGAAAAAAGAAAAATATCAACCATGATGATTCAACAAGATAGTTTTTATGGTATGCAGACAGAAATTATTAATCATTTGACTAAACATTGAAATGAAGCTTAATGTACCTAATTTCCAGCCCAACTAGGAAGACTCCAAAAGTATACCTGAAATTTTAATAGATTAATTATATATGTTTGTCGTTTAAGAGCTATTACTTTATTTACTTGGAGTAACAAGCAGAAACACAGATTCTGTATTGCAATGTGACTGTTCAGAGCTGATGTCTCAAAATCAAATATAATATGTTGCTAATTAGTACCACGTCCAGTGGCATTTCTTACCGAGGTTCCTATCTTTGTCCTTTGAGACCAGCAGGTCATTGTCCATTAGACTTTGGACAACGTATTTGACAGATTGGATGATGACGCCTTTCCTCAGTCCCAGCTTTTCAAGTTCCTTGATCAGCTGATATTTGTACACGCCTTTCCTAGGTCCCAACTTTTCAAGTTCCTTCAGCTGACATTTGTACATAGAAAGCATGCATTAGCATAACTTTCAAACATAACAGAACGGCACTAAAGTGTTTACATGCATACAAATAGAACTGAATGAATCACTCGATCGCATAGAAGTATATCAGTGTTATCGAAACCTATAAATCTATAATAGAGCAATCCAACTTTAAATGACTCTCAAAAGACAAGCATTCCACAAACCATTTATGAGTGTACAACAGCAACCTTACCACTGATGCTGACA
>LBNU01010376.1:22168-69992 GCA_014162995.1 Artemisia annua
ACTCCAAACCACAACACCACAACAAACAAACACTCAAAACCCACCAGAACCCAACCAAAACAAAACCAAAAAAAAACACCACGAAACCGAACAAAACACAAAAAAACAGAAGAAAGAACTACAATGTCCCTTGGACCATAGGATATAGACGCGTGATAATCCTCATCAAAGAATAATGACATCCGTGAATTTCTAATCTTACAGAACCACACATATCCATACGCAAACAATATCATTAGGGTCTCTAAATACACATACCCTACCCAATAAAATCTGACAATAATGAAGGCTTATCTCAGGCCCAGACTACATAATCAACCCAATAGAAATAAAGACAAATCCTATAACCTCTTACACATAAAAAGATTTTACCACTTCTATAGTTCCGCGAGCGCCATCAAAAACAACAGCATCCCCACACCCATCCACACAAAACTATCTGAAAAACCAAGTTTGGGTGCTTTTTTATTGCCAAAAGTTCATAAGGGAGTTCAAAATACTTATCTGCTTACACTTACGCGAGAATATCGGTTAGCAAGTAAACAAGCCGCATAACCATGGCTTCACACCAGGAATCCTCAACATAACCAAAACCCAGAATAAGAACAACATTGGAGTTCACCATTTCTTTCAATGTCACTAATTCACTTTATTTAACATGCCCTTACACTTCAATTTCAGTATGTAACGAATGTACACTCACTCGGGCAGGCCGATATGTTTGAGTGAGTATAACATATTTACCAACCGGTAGATGGAAAAAAAAAAAACCAACCGAATAAATACCCGGATCAAATACATTACTCACCACGTCCATCCACGGATCGGTACGCCAAAGATTTTTCCCAAAATCCTTGAAAACCAACAACACAAACAACCAAAAACAAACCATGAAGCTCACCATACCTCACTCTGGTATTAATAAAATACGAAAAATTCTCCTACAAAGACGACATTATCCTCATACCACCTCTGAATGCCAATAAAATAACAGAACTAATCGCCCCATCAAAACGTTGATGACATCTCACTCAATTGAAATTACAATAGAACAATATTTACAACCATCATAATAAACTTCCCATAGAGCCTGTGCGGATAGAACAATAGCAACATCACCCATAAAGTCACTCATGAATCAAGGATCATAACAGTTCATGGATTTCAAACAGAATATATGCCAATATAATAATAACATGGTAACAACACCAATTCACTAAAGATCCCCCAAACTTTAAGAGTTACAACATGGCAAAGTTCCACAACCTTATTAATAGAGTCCAACACCCAATAAAGATGACAATCCAATAACCCATTTTAGACTCAATACTACATCCTTCATTCTAATTATATCGCCGAATCCGAACGGTGTGCACCTCAATACTACAATGCATGAGTCGCGCGATGATTCACTCAGGTAAGTTAACACTAGATCTACTAAGAATCAACATAACAAAATGAAAAATTAACAACCAGGACTAGAAAGAAAAATAATCACCTAAAAACACTATACACCAAATAACAATCCAAATACCGATAACATAAAACTTAACCAAAAATACACAAACAAAAAGACCCACCGAATGGTTAATCGAACAAAAGGCAAATACTAAACTATATCGGTAATCACCTCACAACACATTGGTATTGTACCCACCTCAACTTATACTAACATAAATACACACGGAACCAAACAATTTATTCCAGAAAATCCATAAACGGGCAACAAATAACAACAATAACCCAACAAAATAATAAACATAAGAAATTGATTTCACATGACAGATAAAAATTAAAATCCTACTAGATCCAATCCAATATTGCGTCATCATGTTGAAGACAAATTTTAACCCCAATTGCTTAACCAAACCATCCATCAATCTAATTTGTTGCAAAGTATCCTATGAACCCCAATCCTAATCCTTGCCCAACACACAAAAGACCATGTAGCACCAGAAATCCCCAATACCACCAAAGACAAAACCAATTAATCAATACTGTACATAGAATGATTCACAAATTAATGACACATAATTTCATATCCGAGATTATTATTAATGTTAATTATTGGTACCTGCTTGGTTTCGCATCTCCTTGGATGCACCACTTAAGTACCAGCCTCGTTTTTGCCTCTTTTCAAACTACGGCCAATCCCGCTTGAAATGTCCAGGTTTCCCACAATTTCCAACAGGCCCCCCATCATTGGGGACTGTTTCACTTTCTTTCTTAGACCCTTTTTGTAATCGTATTCCCTTGAAACTTTTGCTTTCTTTGTTATTGCATTCGGAACCCTTTTTGGAAACTAGTACTTAGTTTCTGGGCAGAGCCATATGTGACAGTTTTGAGAGGCGCCAATATCCTTGTCCTTTTTCATTCACCCGAGACTTTCTCCATACGTCTACACCCTTCCTCAATTACTAATGGTACTTCCCAACTCAACCAAATTGTATTCTCGTCCTTCTTATGCTTTCAAATTTTAGTTTTGAAATTCGCTTCCAAGGGAGAGGCGTTAGTTGGTCGAGAGATGGATAGGAGAGTGCTGTCGCAATGGATTCATCCATTTTTAAAACGCATGCTTGGGTATAAAACGGACCCGAGTATAACTAAGACACTCATTATATTGTTCCATAATGGAACGCTCCCATCTATCATTTTTGTTAATCATGAAATCACTAACCAAGAATTTCTTAACTAGCATGGAATCTCTTGCCAAGTGGCGTATTTGCAATGAAGGTGTGTCCCATAATTCTTTGCAGATTCAAAGTTTTGAGTAGTATATCAGAAGAAACAGGTATCACATCATCCGTTTAAGATTTGTTTCACGCCAAATAAAGTCATCATATCCAGGAACTTATTGCGTTTCCTGGGGGTATTGATCAATGTTCGTCCTCCACTTCTTCCGGTGCTGGTGTTTGTCAAAACGTACACAAACCGTCGGTGAATTGTTAATAAGCAACATTCATTTTCTTTTTGCGACATCTTCGAAAATCCTGTACCTTATCAAACTTTTTTTCATTACTAACTTCACAAAACTTAGATGTCAATGGTCTCGTACAGATTCTCACTGCCATCTTTGGTGAATTTAAATCGAGTGGATTTGGTTGTTTATGGTGTCGGTATTTGGGTGATGGGTATCCTGATAGCAATTAGAAGTCATGGAGTAATGAACGCTTTCAGATCGATTAAATTTGTGAGTGGGATACCAATTTAAGAACGACCGCGGATAAAATCTTAATTGATTCAAGTATTGTTGTACTGTGATGTTAATGTTTTGCAGTCACCATAGTCTATTGTTTTTCGTATCTCACAAAATGAGATGTTATCATCATTGTTTATAGCGTTTCAAAAAAACCGTCATTAAAACGGTTTTAGGAACGTTTAATAAGAAGCAAAATAACTATGAAAACAGATTATATTGAAAACTGCCCCCATAACCTAGGCAGCAGGGTCTCAAAAAGCTAGCAAGCCAGAGTCTACCAAAGCTAGCCCCAAGCAGAGTTACAGATGGCTAGCAGCAGGAGTTACAATGCTAGCAACAGATCTCAAACTACAACCAGAGTTACCAACTAGCAGCCAGAGTTACAATGCTAAGCAGCCCAGAATTAGCAGTAGAGTTACAATGTTAGTCCAGTTCTTAATTACATTATTAAGTGTCGACCCTTATTTTGCCATATTAAACGTTCATTCTATTTTTACACTAAAATACCAAACATTTATGCAACGAAAGCAAGCTTAATCATATTTGCAATCTCCGATGCAATCTCGTTGTTCACATCCACCACTTCCTTGTTGTTCTTTCTATCAATTCTTACAGCACGTTATGCAGATGAGGACTTTCTTTACAAGTTGCCGAAAAGATTAATATATGGTCTTGTGATGCTATTTGTGTCGGTGACATCCATGATGATAGCCTTTAGTGCAGCATTATATATTATGTTTGGTCAGGGAAAAGCATGGATTCTGATTCCAATAGCTGCACTAGCATGCCTACCAATTGCTTCCTTCGTGAAACTACAGTGACCGTTGCTTGAGGAGCTTATATATTCGACATATGGTAAGGTTGAAAGATTACAGGCAATCAAGTGTTAATGCCAACAAAAAAGAGGAAACGTTGGTAAGGAAAACGATTATAGGCAATCAAGTGCTAATGCCAACAAAAAGAAAAGGATCTGAGAAACATGATCACCATTATTAATATTTGTTATCTTAAAACTTTATTTTGTAATTTGAAATTTGTTTAAACTATTTTGAGAAACGGTTGTTGTTGATTATAACTTAAGTTTGATCACTTTATGTGATACCCCAATTTACATTCTATGATTATAAAAAATCAAGTACCTATTGTTATACCCTGGTTGTATAGTATATCTTAGAAGGCAAATTAACTTTCGTAAAAAATTCACGTTGTATTGGTTTAGTAGTGATGTGTGATATGAGTAATCCATGTTTTTTCTGATACTATGTATACATCCTCTACTATGTCTGTCTCTGCATATGAGATAATGAAGACTCGAGTGTTCGACTACCTAATGAGTAGAAGTTGAAAGTTGGTCGGGTCAGGCATGTTGGTTATGGTCAATGGAACCGGGTTGAAACAGTAATTTTTAGTACGGGTCAAAATGGGTGATGTTAACCTGCTAGCCAAATTTGACTTGTTATCTTTACATTTTATCTGAACAAGAGGATTGAGATTAGTAAGGGTCAAAATGGGCAAGGTTGATCTGCTAGCAAGTTTTCAATAGTTATCTTATCTGCACAAGAGGATTGAGGTTGTATCATTACAGTAGGGCGACTTTTAACACATTCGATAAGTTCCAGTTTAGATTATCTCGAGATAATACACAAGCCAAATCGGCACATAAGTAGGGAGATTAGCCAACTACTAACTTCACTTGGTGTTTTTCAGATTCAACGACAATACCGAATTCGTACTTTGCTACCAACCCTATCAAAATAAGCTAAGAACAGTCAAAATAATTGCAAAAAACATCACCGCAATCAGTAACAACATGCAATAAGTATAACAAGTTCAGGTTCAAAACACGCGCAGTACAAACAAATCAGAAGTGATCACGTCAACTTTCTCAAGTGAGATACAAACGATTGCTTAAGCCCCGTAAATTAATCAACCAAAATATCAGACACCACGGTTAAAAAAAAAACCACAAACACAAGACTATTACTGATACCTTGTCATAAGTTACCCTTACCGGTTTATTAAACATTTCATTAAGCTCTCATATTACACTACCAAAACTACACTAAACAAACAAAAACAAAGTCGACGTTATACAAAGCTATCCCCTCACCAAACTGGCTGCAAAATCGCCATCGTCTTCTAAGATGGAGCGAACTTAACCAACTCCTTCTTCCTTAGCCACGGTTTTACAACCACAGCCGCTTTGAAAACCTTAGCTCTCCACTTATTTTATTACAGCTTGTATTTTTAGATAGTAATAGTATTTCATTTACAAACATTAGCTGACAATCGTTGTCCTTGTTACGTACCCTTTAGTTTGTTATACTCTTTGACTGAGTATTTGCCTGCTGCTAGCTTGGACTTCTTTGGTTGTTACATCTTCTACCTATTCAAACCAAAAATAAATTGTCATGTGATAAATACCAAAAAAGTGTCACTAAGTGTCGTTAAAAATGAAGGAATGTCACGAGAAACTTTAATGTGTTTCTCTTGCGCATAAAAGTGTGGCTAATGATAATGTCAGTGTAGACTTAAATGTTATGGTGACAAAAAGAGTGTTGGTATATATATTTTGCCTTTGCTACACAATTTTGTCATGAATATAACCCAAAACTCTAATCTTTTTCCCAAACTTCTTAAAAGTGTCACTAATAGCTTAGACTTGGTGACAGTTTTTTTGTCACTACGTCACCTTTCTTGTAGTGACAAGTGTAGTAAACACAGAATACGATTTACAATACAAGAGTGTTTATAATAGTACTAAACTAATAAAACTCAAAAATGTGGATATATGTTAAAACACCACAGTTTAAACACAACCTACCAGCCCTTTATTTTTTATAAAAAGATACAAGAAGAATGGTCCTCAAACGAGTTTTACAAAGTAAAATAAAATTGTGCCCAAATGGATGCAATCTGAAATACAACCAACACAAAAAACAACTACACTAATCGTAACTGAATGATTACAAGGTGTCAACTGAGAAACTGGAAACGTGATCAAACTGAGAGAGACAGAGAGAGCATTGTAACTTGTTTGTGAAAGAGAGAGATGGATATTGAAAAGTGACAAACCCTAGCCACCGGTTGGGAGATTATATTGCCCCATTTTCCGTATCAGCCCCTGAACAAACACAAACATGCTAAACAAGGAAAACGATAAATAATATGGTAAGAATATTACACAATAAGTCCCTGAGGTTTAAAAGCTTGATTATATACCATTTTTACTTTTAACACCCTCCCTCAAGCTTTTCAAACCAAAGAGGTTACAAAGTGTAAGCTTTGTACATAGAAAACTGTGGAAAACGTTGGGGGTGAATACGTTCTCGTTTAAAAACTTAATTCTTTTGTATCAAATCACCGATTAAGTTAGGCGCAATATGAGAAATGTCAATAATAAATATATAATAAGTAGAGCATGTCATAATAATATAAGCACAACCACAATATTAACTTCTAACTGCGACACAAACATAGTCACACAATATATCCAAAAATCCGCACAAGTACAGTACCGACGGTACCTTTATTTCTCACGGTACCCTTAATTATTTAAGGGTACCATCCATAACTAACGGTGCCGTCCACACAGAGCCGGCCCTGGTACCGGGCGAGGTGGGCGACGACCCAGGGCAGCAAATTTTTGGGGGCATCAGATTTTAGGCTTATGTATATTGGGTAGAAACAAAATATGAAAGAGTAGATCTCAGACTTTTTTTCTAATAAGATTGAAGGAAAAAGATACAATGGTGGTAAAGGAAGAAGATGATACTTTGAGATAAGAGAAAGACAAAATGAAAAATAATATTTATTTAAAGTGTTGTGTAAGATCATCCACGTGGGTATGAGGGCTAACATGTACAGTAAGATATATAACCAATAGAAATAAAGTTGTTTTCTTATTATTGTTACCAAACGTATTTGTTACTAAGTACTCGGTACTACTCCATTACTTTTACATTTTCCCAAAATTTCACTTGTCTGCTATGTGTCGTCTTTACTTGTAAAAAAATTTCCAATCCTTTAGAAAGTACTCGTTGAATATGAATTCACCATTATTCTCATGTGTAACATGGATTAAACATGTAGAAAAACTCAATCGTATTAGTTTCTTACATTACATATTAATATCGGTATGTGTTGATTATGTTATTAATTCTATAGTGTTAGAATTCATAAGATTTATTTTCATTTACGGTTGATCATGATTTTGTGGTGATATTATTTTAGCGAATGTTGATTATGATAAGAAAATCGATAGTTTTTTTCTTAAGACACAAGCGACGACATCGTTTTAAGTGTTTTATTTCGAAATTGTAATTCCAAGTTTATATCTTATACCGTACCATTTTATTTACTGATGAAAAATTGGCGTGAGTATGAGCTGCGTAAGTTGCCTAGGTTAGAAATTTCTAAAAAATAGTGTATTGTTCGCTTACGAGGGGCATTTTTCTATCGTCTCGCCCAGGGGCATCTGGAAACTCAGGACCGGCCCTGCGTCCAGTCCACACACATAATCAACATAAGATACAACAAATCACATAATGCAAATATAAGTGTAAAGCGATAAATGTAAATAAATATGTAAGGTGAAAGGTAAAAGAAAGCGCAACCCGGATACGGTGATTTATAGTAGTTCGGTCACAAAGCTGCTATTCGCCCTACTTCACTCCCCGAATACCCAACTCGAGATTTACTTCACTAATCAACATGTTGTTAATAAATCGACATTTTTTCTATGTTTCTTATTTATACAACTCAATAAAGTAATTATCTTTTAATAATCGAAGATGTGAAATTTACATATTTATTGTGGCATGTTAGACAACTGTATCAGTTGAAAAGAGCACTAAACTTCAAATTTTGTAAAACAATGATATGTAATAATAATTTGGTTCACGTTTCTTTGATGTAAAAAAGGGTAATATTGTGAAAGAATGGGTGTTGAATGGTATTGAATGCTTGGGACCCCCAATGAATCTGAACCAAGTGGAATCGTTCAATGTGTTAAATTGTTGCTACAAACAAACTTGCTTCTGACCGATATTCAAAGGCTTTCGAACACCCCCCCTAAATGTCATATAATTCAAACTTTCAATTGTACGTCTTTGGTCCCTGTGATTTTGTTGCTTTTTCCATGTTGATTTTTAAAGTTATTAGGTAGTTTAAAGGTGCGTATTAAAATTTTCTCTCTTGTTATTATTTATTTATTTATTTATTTATTTTAATATTAAAATTCAACTCTTCATATAAAATCGTATATTCGTATGTATGTCAGAAGCATATTAATATTTAGCTCATTTTGTTCGTAATCCGATGCTCTTTGCATCAATATATTTTTTTTATTAAAGATTTCGTATGTATTTTTTAAGATATATAAAAAAGTCGTAAATAGTAAAAAGTACGGGGTTATTTTTGTAAGTGGCTGCACTTTTTGGGTTGATTTTGTAAGATTGTATTAAATGTCATAATATACGTATGTTAGCCTAAACTCAAACTAAACATAACATCTCATTGACAAATCAAAGAGTTTAGCCTAAAAAGTAACATATGTTCTTCCACCTACTTTTTAACCGTGGAGATGGTCGACCAATATATACGTATCCTCAAAAGCTAGTACCATGTTAAGGGCAGTTTGATTGTTATAAAAAAAAGATACCCAAACATCCCTGAGGAATGTTATTTGGGCCAATAGGACTTTCATAATTATAGTGTTTATAACAATGTGAAAGTCGAGACTATTGTGGAAGTATCAGTAGTAAGCTATAAGCCCGCGATATAACTCTAAACGAACACCCCCTGAAGGGGGTTTTTGTTTCGGCTTATGCTATATTTGGTTTTGTGTTATGTTTCATAAATACTTTTTGTTGCTTATTTTGAAACGTTTATGCTTATATAAGTTTATTATGACATAAATTAATAAACTTAAGCCGAAAAGTTTCAAGGAAAAACAAAAACAAAAAACAAAAAACAAAAAAGATTTTTGTGATATACACTCGATAGAAAATAGGCGGTACTTGATAAACAAAAATTATTGAAGGAGCATCCAAAATGAGCCAGCCACGTAGAAGAAAGCATGAAATTGAATAGAAACGATCATGATTCTTATTATAAACCAACATCAATTACCAAATACATCACCCGAACATCAATCCATGACATTAGGTAACTAAGTTGATCACTCACTATATGTTATTATTGTTAAATTAGTTATCTTCTCTTGGTTGTAAGGCTTATTTATATTACGAGTGCTAACAAAGTGTGTTTGGTAATAAATGTTATACTAGGGCTATGTTTTAGCTTTTTTGATTTTGAGAAGCGTTTATATTTTATGTCATTTTACACTTTATAATTAGAGATACAACTACATTACCAAATGCTTTATAACTGCTAACGCTAAACACCTACGGCTAGTCTTGCCAAACATAGCCCTACATGCATGGTAAACTCGCTTAAGTAGTTATGATAACATCTAAACTTGCTAGCTTGTTTAAAGAAGCCTGTGTTTATCAGCTTATGAGTTAGATAACCCTTTATAGTAAGCTACTTCATCATGGTCTATCCGTCTATGTAAAACACTTTGATCATTTGACATGAATAAGTTGGTTGGATGCTTAAGACAGGCTATTGTGTATTGATTGCAGTAAGCTAATAAGCTTGCTCAAAACATTTCCTTAAGCAATGATACAAGGCCTTTTACACAAGACATGATCAAGGAGCTTATGAGTTAAATAAGCTCTTTTAGATAAGCTCCTTGATCATGGCTTATGTATAAAATGCCTTGACCATTTGACATGAATAAGCTGTTTGGATACATATAATAACTTATTTTGTTCTGATATGCAGTAAGCTAATAAGCTTACCCAAACATCCCTATAAGGAATGTTACTTAGGCCGATGGGACTTTCATCAGTAATGTATATAACAGTGTGAAGGTCGAGATTACAGATTAGTATGGCCTGGCTTTGGAAGTAACACTAGTTATGGTGTCATTAGTTATCTGAATGCTGGAAGTTATGGACTTGTCATGAGACGTGTTTACTCTAGATTTTCCATTCTAAAATGTGATTTACTTAGAGTTATGAGTGATAAGGTGCAAGTAGTTATGATGGTTTCAAAGTGATATTTAGCAAATGTGGAGGTGTGAGCAACATGTGAGTTTGCTTATGTATGGTCAGGAATCATGAAAAGCCGAGTGGCACATTGTTAAATCCCACCATACATTTTGGAATACATTGGATTATATAAGTAAAAATCTTATGGAGTATAATGAAAGGAAATGAGAAGTGAATAATTTTGCTAAAAATCAATTTTCGCTGTTATGAATATGCACAGTTTCCTTTAACTATGTTTGTGTTAGCTATGACTGACAATAATTTGGGACCTATGTTGATCAACTTAGAGACTGTTGGGAAAGAAAATAAAGTTGTTTCTGTTTAATTAGAAAATTCGTTAGACACAAGCTCGCCAGCAGCTCCGAGATGCTTTTGTAGTCTGTTAAACGATGTACAAATATCATAATATATGCAGAAGAAAAAGGTTGCAGTCTTGCAGATATATTTTTGCATTAATTTGATTTGTTGCATAAATTCAAATCTACTTATATCTTTGACATCCTCCCTCAAATCATATAGTTAGCAAGAAACTTTTTGTATCTGCGTGTCCAGTTGTTAGCTAAGAAATGCAATCTGCATTGTGGTTTACACTTATCGAAGGCTAGTTACTCAACAATCACACTCCTCCCTAATGATGTGGCAATCGATTTTTAATGTTTTTGTGCACTTTGGTTGACACTATTGGTATCAAGGAAATTGGTTGAATTTGGTGAAACAGTAACCAAATAATCTCAGAACATGTGAATATGCCTTCAACCGAAAAAATTTCTGTTCTGTATGCAGTTGTGTTTTGTTTGCAGACAATTACTTAATCCATTTTGGGCGCGGAGATACTGTTGCAGATGAATACATGTAAAGAAATAAATCCTTTAAGATTGGGTAACATTAGTGTTTTTTTGTTATTAAATTATATGGTAATTTTAAGATAACCCACTTGGTCGCATGAAGGAAACAAATGCAGTAAAAGTGTTTCTGATATGCGGTAATAATAGCTGGCTTTTTACTATTTAACCCTCTTTACGTTACCTGATTCACGGTTTTAATACTTAAGATTGTTTTTTCTAAATTGGATGATATTAGCTTTACCTAGAGATATCCGCTATTTCCGCGTTTTTAATGGGTATAAAAGGATAAAACCCTATTTTTTTTTTCATTTCATCAATCTCTTGCAGTCGCCGCAGCCAGAACGTTTGTGGACACATTTGACATTTGTCAACAACAACATGGACGGCTCAAAGAAGTGGTATACTCTCTCTTTCTTGCATACGCACACACACATGCTTAGCATCTAGACTTGTTCTTCGTTGCTGCTTTTGCTTATCACTCATTTCTTGCTTGATCGGTTTTATGATTGACATGTCTAGAGATACATTCTGCATTCAACAAAAGTGTGCTTCTTTGATTGTAGGTTTTGTCTGCCTTTTCTGGACTATATGATCATTTACTAATATATTTACTAGTGTTGTTGGTCAAAATTGTAAATTTCGTTAAGATGTAACAATTAACTTCATCTGAACAAACAGAGTAAGAAAGTTAAGAAATTGTTTGAGGACTAAAAGAATTATCAAATAAGGAAAACAACTGAAGTTTGAGTATGTTAATTCGCATCTATAAATGTAAGATCTACATAGATAGTTGATACATTAACCGTTCTCACTTCAATGAGTTTGTATGAAGTAAACGATATTTCCTTCCAACTTTTGTGCCTAAATATCCTCCATGCGATAATTCTAAGCGTGCCAAGTGCGAGTCTGGATTGGAGTCATATTTGATTCCGATTCTTCATAAGGGAGTCTTGGGCTAATAGCATGAGATTTTTTTTATTTATTTTGTTTCTGGTTATTTACGAATTTCTAAAGGTACTTCTGAGTATTCATCATATACAATTCACATATACAAAGCCTGTACTAGAAGATGAAGAAAATAGCTTGAGGTAGTCACTGCTATCGGTGACTGAAGAAACACTAGATGCAGAGGGTTTATAACTCTTATTGACTCAAACGTCTTAACGAGATGTGTTGCAGACACAAAATAAACAAAAGAAATGTTTCTTTGCTAGAAGCTAGCCACACATTTTAATACTCTACTTTAGTATTACATCTTGTTCAGCAAGCACCCATGTTTGTTGCTGATCTATTTGGTTTGTAGCATTGTTTAATGTTTTCTCTGATATGCCAAATGATATCTCTCTTTTTTGGGGTTTTTGTTTAGGACTATGATTGACAAACAGACGCAGTCGCTGCTGGAAAAACATGGAAGTAATTTTGAAGAATATCTCAAGGCTTATATCTTGCCCGACAAAGATATATATGGAGGTAATGTTTGAAAAATGACCGCCCTGTTTTGTTTTTTAAAACTCCACTTTCATTTTAATGTAGCATGTGTATTGTGGAAGTATCATCTCTTCACAGTTTTCAATCAAGATATCAGACAATGTGAATTCAAATACAAAGATGTGTCAAACTTTCTGTATGCAATTGTGTTCTGTTTGCAGACAATTACTTAATCCATTTCGGGTGCGGAGATACTAATGCAGATGAATACATGTAAAGAAATAAATTCTTTAAGATTGGGTAACATTAGTGTTTTTTTTTGTTATTAAATTATATGGTAATTTTAAGATAATCCACTTGGTCGCATGAAGGAAACAAATGCAGTAAAAGTGTTTCTGATATGCGGTAATAATAGCTGGCTTTTTACTATTTAACCCTCTTTACGTTACCTGATTCACGGTTTTAATACTTAAGATTGTTTTTTCTAAATTGGATGATATTAGCTTTACCTAGAGATATCCGCCATTTTCGCGTTTTTAATGGGTATAAAAGGATAAAACCCTATTTTTTTTTTCATTTCATCAATCTCTTGCAGTCGCCGCAGCCAGAACGTTTGTGGACACATTTGACATTTGTCAACAACAACATGGACGGCTCAAAGAAGTGGTATACTCTCTCTTTCTTGCATACGCACACACACATGCTTAGCATCTAGACTTGTTCTTTGTTGTTGCTTTTGCTTATCACTCATTTCTTGCTTGATCGGTTTTATGATTGACATGTCTAGAGATACATTCTGCATTAAGCAAAAGTGTGCTTCTTTGATTGTAGGTTTTGTCTACCTTTTCTGGACTATATGATCATTTACTGGTATATTTACTAGTGTTGTTGGTCAAAATTGTAAATTTCGTTAAGATGTAACAATTAACTTCATCTGAACAAACAGAGTAAGAAAGTTAAGAAATTGTTTGAGGACTAAAAGAATTATCAAATAAGGAAAACAACTGAAGTTTGACTATGTTAATTTGCATCTATAAATGTGAGATCTACATAGATACATGTTGAATGGTGCCGACTACCAAAAGAAATTTTAAGATAGTTGATTCATTAACCGTTCTCACTTCAATGAGTTTGTATGAAGTAAACAATATTTCCTTCTAACTGTTGTGCATAAATATCCTCCATGCGATAATTTTAAGCATGCCAAGTACGAGTCTGGATTGGAGTCATATTGATTCCGATTCTCCATAGGGGAGTCTTGGGCTAATAGCATGAGATTTTTTTTTTAATTTTTTTTTTTTGGTTATTTTCGAATTTCTAAAGGTACTTCTGAGTAGTCATCATATATAATTCACATATACAAAGCCTGTGCTAGAAGATGAAGAAAATAAGAAACACTAGATGCAGAGGGTTTATAACTCTTATTGACTCAAACGTCTTAACGAGATGTGTTGCAGACGTAAAATAAACAAAAGAAATGTTTCTTTGCTAGAAGCTAACCACACATTTTAATACTCTACTTTAGTATTACATCTTGTTCAGCAAGCACCCATGCTTGTTGCTGATTTATTTGGTTTGTAGCATTGTTTAATGTTTTCTGTGATATGCCAAATGATATCTCTCTTTTTTGGGGTTTTTGTTTAGGACTATGATTGACAAACAGACACAGTCGCTGCTGGAAAAACATGGAAGTAATTTTGAAGAATATCTCAAGGCTTATATCTTGCCCGACAAAGATATATATGGAGGTAATGTTTGAAAAATGACCGCCATGTTTTGTTTTTTAAAACTCCACTTTCATTTTAATGTAGCATGTGTATTGTGGAAGTATCATCTCTTCACAGTTTTCAATCAAGATATCAGACAATGTGAATACAAATACAAAGATGTGTCAAACTTGGTTTAGAGACAGGGGCGGACCTAGCTTATAGCACGGGTATGCACGTGCATACCCTAAAATTCGACGGGTAGTGTAAAAAACATAGGGTGCATACCCTTCAAGGACCCTTCGAGGACCATTCGAGCAAAAGTGCATACCCTATTTTGAAATCCTAGTTCCGCCACGGTTTAGAGAAGTGGAAGTGACCAACAAAATTAAGAAGTTATAATATCAGCCCTTAACGTGTGTACCACCACCAAATGGCCTAGTTGTGAGGCACTTGACCTCCTCACAAGAATTATAGGGTTCAAACCTCACTAGGTACACATTTGAGGGTAGCTAGTGAACGGGTTGGAAAAGGTCACATGGATACCTCGGTTATTTGTAACTTTATTTTAGCGTGTATTTCATATTTTTAATTCTAAGTTCTAAACGGACACACAAAATAAAGAATTAAGAGCATACAAATTGATAGCAGCTTATATGGTAGTTGATGACAATGCAATGCTAAAGCATAGTCACGTTGTTTAATGTGCAACTTACAGTCTTATATCTTTTCCTATGAACCCACTTTTAGATCTCCCCGAAGATGTTTATGAAGCAAGTGAAAAGATGGGAGGCAAGCGGTAATACTGAAATTATATTAAAACTTTACCACTCTGGTGGCATATACTTATAGTCGTGATTGCTAACTTTTTGCTATAGGTTATCGGTTATGTCTTCTTATGCTGATCCTTTGGGTTATTATAATAAAGGTGTGTTTTATGAAAGTACATATAAACATCATCACTTTCTTAATCAATGTATGAAATTATGAGTCTCTTAATTGGCAATTTTTGCAGTTGGTGAGATAAAAGGGAAATTGCTTGCAGACTCGAAACACACCGGGGAAACTAGGTTACATCTTAAAACACTTTGTTATTGAATTTGATAGATGGTGGCAAAATAGGCGGGTTGGTTAACACTTTAAACGAAATTCTTTTTTGGTACGGGTTTAAAACGGGACGACGCGGGTTGAATTGATCTAAAACACTTTTTGTTAAAAATTATTTAAATAAATAGCCTGTCAAATATGATTACCAAATATATATATGGGAAAATGACAAAAATAACCAGTTTTACAAATATACTTCACCAAATACTTAACTTTTATCAGAAAAGCTGTTATACCCACAAAACTAGCAAGATTTGCGAGAATTTCAGATTTTTAGAAAACTCGCAAGATTTGACCTTGCGAAGTCAGACCTTGTGATTTAAAAAAAAAAATAAGTAAATCGCCAAGTTTGACCTTGCTAGGTCAACCTTGCGAGTTTTAAAAAAAAATCCCAAACCTTGGGAGTGTTGCTAATCAAGACAGTTCAAGCTCAAAGGATTGGATTGATGATGAGTTCATACGAAACTTGATGAAAATTTGGTGAGTTCATACGGTTCAAGCTCAATTTGATCTTAACTAAAGTTTGAAGTTTGAATTTTGAGTACCCTATTTTTGAACACCCATTCACATCCTGAAGCTACTTAAACTTTAAACTTCAAACTTCAAACTTCAAACATCAGTTAAGATCGAATTGAGCATGAACTATATGAACTCACTAAATATTCATCAAGTTTTGTATGAACTCATCATCAATCCAGTCCGTTGTGCTTGATCCGTCTTGATTAGTAGCACTCCCATGGTTTGCGATTTTTTTAAAAAAAATCCCAAGGTTCACCTTGCTAAGTCAACCTAGCTAGTTTTCAGAAAACTAGCAAGGTTGGCCTAGCAAGGTCAAACCTTGCGATTTTTTTAAAAAAATTTGCAAGGTTTAACTTCGCAAGGTCACATCTAGCGAGTTTTCTAAAATCCCGCAAATCTTGCTAGTTTTGTGGGTATAACGGCTTTTTTGATTAAAAAAAAAGTATTTGGTGAAGTATGTTTGTAAAATTGGTTATTTTTGTCATTTTCTTGATATATATTGATAATAATCAAATTTGAATAAGATGATTCAAGCGGGTCAATACAGGAATAATACACTTTTGGCCGACTTTATTTACTCGTTTTCTTCTATTCTAATATGGTTGATTTTACATGTTTGATCTGTTATTGATAACACAACCCTCGTAACTAAAATTTTCACATTTAGTAAGTGGTTCCATAGACTTAACAGACACGTCACGGGTCAGGCCATTGTGCCTTGTTGCAACTGTTGCCGACTGTTTCTCATGATATCTTATATCTAGCAGTTGTCGACTTGGTGAGAAGAATGATGACGGTCCACAAGAGGTACCGGCTGATACTTACAAGGCTCAATCAGCCAAGGCATCAGCAGATTCTGAAAAACCATCCAACAAACGCAAACGCCAGTGATGGTTTTTTGATATGTGGTAATGTGAACAAGCATTTAAAGACTACCAACTTCATTCGGCAACTGCTGTTCAATCTATTTAGAGTTTTGCAATCTAAGTTAACTGCAAACAACAAGCAAGTTATAAACATGAATATGTTGTCGTTGGATAATACCTTTTTCTTAATGCTTTGGTTTATGCATGTCGTGTTTGATACCTTTTTTAAAAGCAAGTTACAAAATTTGGTTGAAGAACCAAATAACTGAATAGGTCTGAATTCAGTTCAATCCTTCAGGACTCCGGACCACATTAGTTACGCGATAAACTTTTCAAATTGCTTCGGTTGTGTTCAGTCGATACCAATGTTTCATGTTATGGGGTTTTTGGTTCATCATGCAATCAATTTTTATTCTCTTCATTTGCTTGATGTCATATTATGTAGGGGTATTAGTTAGGTTAGTCGAGTTCGGGTCAATTCGAGTCGAGTCAAACTCGGTTTGAGGCTAAAAAAACATACCCGAACCTGACCTTATTAAGAACTCGGGTTAGTTGGGTTCAAATCTATTCGGGTCAATCGGGTCGACCCGAAACCAAGTTAGCCAAGCATTTTCATCCCGATACCAATCCTATTTAGTATTTGGGTTACTTGGCTTGATCCAAATAACCCGAATTAAAAATTGACCCGAGTAGGATCAAGTCGGCTTTTTTTGACACCCCTACTTGAATGGATATCAATGACAATTATGAGGAGCATGAAGACATTTTCAAGTGAAACGTGTTAGGTTTTGGGGCAAGTACTTTTGACGACTTGGGATGGCTTTTCTTTTTCTATATCAAGAGCAATGTAATCTAGAATAAAACATAACATTGCATCACCAATTCGATCATTCATTAAAAGCATAGAAAATGTCGTTATATATAAAAGTTAGGTTCTACATGAAGACACGTAGGACCTAAGGAAGACCAATGCAAATTTGGTTAGGAAAACACTATTTTCTCTCTATTTATACGGATTTTGTCCAGGTTCATTTTAACTTTGTTCTTGAGCATAATTTGTAAAGAAAATGAAATGACAAAAAAAAAAAAATTGTGTTGTCGAGTATCACTTGAGAAGAAAAAGAAAAGGAAAATGATTGGGAAAAAGTGATTTGGTTGATTTGAAGTAAAACGTTTTCTTTCAAAATTGGACTGGAAATATTTACTTCCTATTTTCTTACATTTCGTTACTTAAAAACGTAAGAACCGAGCATAAATAGAAGACGAAGACTAAAGAAAGGGAAAAAGAAAAGGAGATGTGCGTGCATATTTATAAAAAAAAAAAAAATAAAAAATAAAAAAAATTGTCATTAAAAAAAAAAAAAAAAAAAAAAAAAAAGCTCCTTACAATAGTTCGAGTTCTCTCATTTTGGAATGGCAAAGATAGATAAATAAAGTTGAAAAGTGCTATGTGCGACGTGTGCACCGAGAGTAACATGATAATGCCAGCTAAAATGATATTTGTTGTAAGTATCGACGACCAAATTTTGAGCTTAAAAATACGCTAGCACCAATGCGGGAGACAAGGATGTGAAACTCTAACTGATCAAAACTTTCTGTCACATATAGTAATTTTGAGCTACAAGCTTATAAGTGTAATTTAGTGGCGGACGATTAGAATATTTCAATTGGGGTCTCAAATTCAAACCATACATGTAGCAACTTATTCCTCCGACACACACGCTTTTGTGAAGCCAGAAAAGATTTCTTTTGGAGAACTGCCTAGTGCCTGGGGCGGTCAATTTAAACTTTTTGCATAATGCGCCAAGCATAAATTCTTTTGAGGCCGAATGTAAACGTTATAGTAAAACAAATCCCGTAACTCTCATTGGTCTGCAAGAAATAACTGAACATTACATGTGTCGTGTTCACGGGGCTGTTCAGTTCAGTTAGTTGGAAGATTCAAAATATTCATCGCAGGTCGGTTAATTCATTTTACTACTCGAAACTCAACTGTACTAGGCGGGTAACCAGACATGGGTACCCGAAATGAGCGGTTACCCGTGGTTTAGGTCACAGTTAACCACTTTAGTCGTTTAATCGAGTTCACCTACCCGTATGAACAGTAACATGATCTCGAACGTAAAATGTCATTTTAAGTAAAATTAAACAACATTAAATAGATTAAAGTCATATTAAAGTTATTTCGGTACAATAATTGCATTCAAATAAATATACATAACACAAAATATTTATTCAATGTTTATAAATTACAATCACGTTAACCAATTCTCACACATAGCTGTTTAATAAATATTAACTCAGTCATCGACTGTGACAACTGATGTGACATGGGTTGACCCGGGTCACGACTGTGACCAACCTAATCAGTTTCGCTCTATTTGTCGGTTTTTGAACACCCCTAGTCGACATGGTCATAAAAAGACAATTTCGAACCATTCCACAAAAGCTACAAAAAGCATTTAACCAAAAAGTGAGATCATAAAAGCTAGTACAAAGCTCTATTTCCTTGACTTTTCTTCTCATAAAAGTACAAGTTCAAATTGCACACGTTACCACTCAACCACTCACTCCTTCACATTCATTCATTCAAATCAGAGTTAATTGCTTTTTTGGTCTCTATGGTATGGCCAAATTGCAGGTTTGGTCATTAAAATTTTAAAAGTGCAGTGATAGTCCCCATTTTGAAGTTTGGGTTGCATCTTTGGTCCTTGATCGGTGTGAAATGACCAAATTACCCTTGTCGACAAAGGGTATTTTAGTCATTTAACATTATCTAAAAACTAAAAATGCAACCCAAACTTCAAAATGGGGACTATCACTGCACTTTCAAAATTTTGATGACCAAACCTGCGGTTTGGTCATACCACAGGGACCAAAAATGCAATTAACTCTTCAAATCATCAAATAATACTCCAGCATTTCATCAAACACTTTAAATACACCCACTCCTCAATAATCAATAATCAAAACCCTAAAAAAAAAAAAAAAAAAAAAAAAAAAANTTTTTTTAATAATGGATGTGATACATGTAATAGATAGATTACTAATCCCTTGTTTATATTATGTGGTTTTAGTATTGTAATCATGTCAAGGAAGATGCTCATTGATGGAAATGAAGTGGAGAATGATAATAATAATGATAATAATAATCAGTTTGATTTTGATTTGTTTGTTATTGGTGCCGGGAGCGGCGGAACGAGAGCGTCGAGATTCTCCGCTCAATACGGCGCGAAGGTTGTTATTTTTCGTTGCGTAATTTATTGTATATGTTTGTTTGTTTGTTGTATGTTAGTTTGATATGATGGTTAGGCGCGTTTAGGAGATGTAGGGATGGTTTTGTTTGAGGTAGTTGTGCTTCGGTGGTTTAGTTTAGTTGCGTTTATGCCAAATTGAGGTTTTTTTTACAGTAATTAGCACTACGACACAAATATCCATGGGTGTTGCGTGAAACTCCGGACCAACCCTACCCTAAAAAAAAGTAAAGTAAAGTAACTCCCAATACCGTCTTCCACGGGTTATGGGTCGCAATACCGTCTTCCACGGTGTATGGGGGAGGTTGAGACGTAGACAGCCTTACCCCTACCTAAGGTAGAGAGGCTGCTTCCAGTTCTACCAAAGGTAGAAAAGGACCTCTGGCCTTGCAAGGGGTGAGGATCGAACCCTTGACCTCTATCTCCAGAGGCAAGGGTGTTAGCCACTTGATCCAACCTTGCTCTTTATATATTTTGTTTAAGCTTATTTTTGGGCTTATTTCATAAGCCTATTTTTTGGGATTATTTTGACTTTTATGGGCTTATATACGCTTATTATGACATAAGAAACTTTTATAAGTTTCAAAATAAGCTGAAAAAATTGGGCTTATAAAACATAAGCAGAAAATATATAAGCTCATAAGCCCAAAATTAAGCTTAAACAAACAATGAAGTTATGTTTTGGACACTTCATTTAGTTCTTGTGGTGAAAATTAAACCAAAAACGCACATAGGAAGTCGCACAAAATGTTGTTTGCAATAATATGTGATTGTACAGCTAGTGTTCGTGGTTACATGTGGCTTTATAACAATGAATGATTTAGCATTATGCGCATTTTTTTCCTCAAAAAAAGGTTTTAAAGTTTACGAAAGGTGCTGTCTACTCCGTCATGTCTAACCTGGCAGATATTTATCATATAGAACTGTACAAGAATTCGCATGAAACATGGTTTAGTAATGTTGTTATGAGTACTCAGTACTAGCTAATTAGTTGTAATAGTCATAGTAGGTTAATAGGCATTACTTTGAAGCCTTTGCTCCCTCAATTACAATGATGTTGATGTTGCTATTTAGTCATTCATTAAAGGGTGTTTTAGACATTTGACTAGTTGTCAAGTGCTTTATTATACTATATAGTCAGTCAAAGGATATGATTTGTATGTGACATTTCATGATGGATTGTTTCAGTTTTCATTGAAGATAGCATACCATTGTCACCTTAACTAAATTCTTAATGCTGGTTTAGATATAAACATATAATACTTATCGTCCAGAGATGTGTTTATGATCTTAAATGTAATTAGGAATTTTAACGGGGCTATAAATACACTCACTAATCTCTTTTCTACCAATGTTATATTCAAGGTTGGAATTTGCGAGTTACCGTTTCATCCAATCAGCTCAGAAGTCGTAGGAGGCGTTGGAGGAACGTAAGTTGTCAAATCTTTGTTTCTTATAGTTATGATGCTTGAAGCAGCAATTGTGGTACTTGTGTTTCTTTGATCAACAGTCATAACTCTCCATGTAATGGTGCAGGTGTGTGATTCGTGGGTGTGTTCCTAAAAAGATTCTTGTCTATGGAGCAACCTTCGGGCCTGAAATTCAGGTAATATTAAATTTCTACTCGAAACTAATGAATTGGATGGTTATAATATATTGGGTTCGTTGTTTAAGTTCTCTTGCTGCTGCTAAGATAAATTCGTAATGGAGTGAAATTTCAATATTTTCTTGCTGTGGTTAACAGACACGTTTTTTGTCTCACTTCTTTATACATTATAAATGTTTTTTTCCCTTAGTCAATACGATTTCGCATAGAACTCTTTATAGAAGAGCTTTGGGGTTGTTTGTATCTCTAGTTCTCTACCCTTATTTGCTTGGCATATGACATTTACACCTAGAGGGGAATTGCGAGGAGAGGTACTATTCGGGCCGAGAGCAACAATGGGACAAGTAATTGAGGGATGTCTGCGTAAGTGGGGCATACAAATGAGTCCGTTTTAGATATGACTAAGTGCATGAACTGGTTCCATTTTACCACATAACCCTTAGGGTTAAAGGTGGCAAAACGGGCGGGCCGGGCGGGCACGGGCTACGGGCTAAACGGGTTATGGGCTAAACGGGCTATGGACTAAACGGACACGGGCTAAACGGGCGCGGGCCAAACGGGGGCATGTTATACGAATCGCTTTATAAAAGACCTAAAACAACAACAAAAATTCCTCAAACGTAACACCCCGTTTATATTTATGTAACTATCCATAAGTTTTTAATTAAAAACAATTTAATGTTCTTCAATTGAGAGAAAAACATGTGCCCATTATGCCCATTTAACTTCTAAATGGGCAATATATGCCCATTTCAAAAAAAAGAGGGGGACCAAATGTACCCAAATCTTTTAAAAATTTGCCCATTTAGCCCATTTTTTTGATTTTGGGCACAAATTGCCACCTCTACTTAGGGTCTTTGAGAGTGCATAGAGTTGTAATTTTTGTTGTGCTTCAAGGCTCGTCCACCCTGAAACCGTTTGCATAAATTAAGGGTGTTCTAGAAGCTCATGATAAACTATGATCTTTGGTTCTTGTTCTTCTAGAGATGCTATTTTTCCTTGGATGATAATTCTTTTTTCCCTTTAGGGAAAGAATTGTATATTATGAATGAATTTGGTATCTGAATACTATTTTTGTATGTAACGTTACTTGGCTGTTCTCCTTCTCAGCACTTCCTGTAGAAGGGAACTGCAATTTTTTCATTTTTTTTACTGACCGTTGTCTCATCATGTGTAGGACTCAAGGGAGTATGGATGGCAAGTGAGTGAGAATGTTGATTTTGACTGGAAAAAGCTACTACAGAAGAAGGTATGTTCTGATGTTTAGGGGGCAGTTTGTTTAAGCTTAAAATCGATTAAAAGGTTTTGTAGTTTAACGTTTTTTGTTTAACCATTTCTATTCCTAGTTTATGAAGTGTAACTAGCAGGGTAGTACTGTTCATCATCATATATTTGTTAATGCAGACCGAGGAAATAGTGAGGCTAAATGGGGTATACAAGCGCCTACTTTCAAATGCTGGAGTCAAACTGTTTGAAGGGGAGGGGAGGATTGTCAGCCCTAATGAAGTGGAGGTGATACAGTTGGATGGCACTAAACTGTCTTATACAGCAAAGCATATACTAATAGCAACTGGTAGCAGGGCACAGCGACCAGATATTCCTGGACAGGTATCACTCTTAGTTAACAATTATTTTTTTAGTTAATATAACTTGATCCTTGAATATCCAATGATTGTTTGTATAATAATCTGCTTATTACTGTTTGTGTGGGTCAATGTAGGAGTTAGGTATAACCTCAGATGAAGCTTTAAGCTTGGATGAGTTACCAAAGCGCGTTGTCATACTTGGGGGAGGGTATGTTGACATCTTCATCCTATAAGTCCCGCGTCTTTAAACTTAGCAGCCTTGAAAGATCGCTAATACTTATATGTAATCAGGTATATTGCTGTTGAGTTTGCTTCAATTTGGCGTGGGATGGGTTCAACTGTAAATCTATGTTTCAGAAGGGAACTTCCATTGAGGTTAATTAAAAGTTTTGTTTATTCATCCCTACAATCATCTCCTATATGATCATTAGAATTATATTTTTATTACATGTTTCAGTAATCGTCTCCAAGACTGCTTTTTGACGAATTATTGTTGCAGGGGTTTTGATGATGAAATGAGAGCTCTTGTTGCAAGAAATCTTGAGGGCAGAGGCATAATCTTGCACCCACAGACAACCTTGACACAGGTTTTCTTTTTGTATAATTAATTAATGATTTTGTAGCCGTAGCTATCCTGAGTCTTGCTTTTGATATTAATTGAATTCATATGTTTCAGCTGGTGAAAACAGAAGATGGCATAAAAGTTACTACAGATCATGGTGAAGAATTAATGGCAGATGCTGTACTTTTCGCCACTGGTATGTTTATGTCACTAACTAACTTGCATGTAACGATTGCAGATATTGTTGGAAACGTTTCTTATCTTTCATGAAAGATAGTCACAAGTATTAGATCTCAACTTGTAAATATAGCTACATTAGGAAATTACTTGACACTGCTAACTTGTAGCAGTTTTTCTAGTTGACTGTATGACATTCCCAGCCATTTGATAAAGCTACAGGTTGTTGCCCTTTTTGAGTGTCATGGTTCCAAGTATCATGTAAAATTTCATAATAGCCTACAGCAACAAAATTTTTATTTCAAAGTAGTTATGGATTGTTGGAAGTTGGAGCTGAAGAGCGATGGATGTCGTAATAGGGGTAGTGATATCGAAGTAAACAAAATTTCCATTTCTTGTTACAAAGTATTAACCTTCGCAAAATTATGCTCATATACCTCAGATTTTTTTTCAAAATACTAACTCCAATGAGTAGGCATTTACCATGCTGACTTATACATTGCCAATTCTTACATTATTCTTTTTTTGGTCGCAGGACGAATCCCTAATTCAAAGAGGCTAAATTTGCAAGCTGTAGGTGTTGAAGTTGACAGAACAGGAGCGGTGAAGGTTCGTCCAATAAACCCTTTTCCTTTATCTCCCTAAGTTTTATTCGAATAGTGGTTGGTATCTACTTGGGCGTAATGCTTTTAAGTTGATGCGAAATTTAGTCCAAAGTTTACTAGTCACAGTCTTATAAGAGTGATAGACTGATAGGCTTATAGCAATATCTAAAATACACCTAAACAATTACAAAGCAGAAGATTTATATAGTGCCACTCTGCCACGTTATACTCATTTGGATGCCATTAATGGACGCTATTATATGTTAAATGAACTAAAATTTAATAGATTACGCCGTAATCGCCACTAAAAATCAAACTTTTTGTTATCTATCTTGTTCAATTGTATTTGAGAAGTCAAGCAACATGGATGAGTGAGCTTGTTTTCACACCTCTTTAATATTTAAATTTATACAAAGATACTAAATTTCAAATAACTTGGATTTGGATGTGTATGCATGCAAGCATGTGGGTTTATATTGAATTCTTCGTTTTCTTTCAATGCAGGTCGATGAGTTTTCTCGCACCAATGTGCCTAGCGTTTGGGCCATTGGTGATGTCACAAATCGGATGAATCTTACTCCTGTCGCCTTGATGGAAGGAACTTTGTTTGCTGTATGTAATTTGAGCTTTCTTTGAGTTCTGCTCTTACGATTTGCTCCGAACTTTTACTCTACCTGTCCCAAAATAAATGCATCTTTTCTTCGGTGCATAGCTTTCAATGTGTTTTGACTCTTAGTTGGATATCTTCAATTACTACTTCAAAATAGAAGAGACTTCTCGGCTAGACTCAATACCATCAATGTTTGTAATGATCACCAAATGAAAGGCTGCATTTATTTTGGGACATGCCAAAAAGGAAATATCTGCAATTATATTGGGAGAATAGAAGTATTTAAATATTTCTTCACATAATTTTACTCTTTCATGGCTGCAGAAAACTGTCTTTGGTAATGAACCTAGCAAGCCTGACTACAGCAATATACCTTGTGCTGTTTTCTGGTAAGATATCATCTTGTGGGTCAAACCTAAAGTTCATGAATTAACCTTTTCTGAGTAATTAGGAGTTTTGGCCTTAATGATACATCTCATCATTTTTTTTATGTCCTTATAACATTTATATTGCCTCATTTCAGCATACCACCTCTCTCAGTTGTTGGACTAAGTGAAGAACAAGCCATTGAGCAAGCCGATGGGGACATTTTGGTTTTCACATCAGGATTTAATCCTATGAAGAATTCCATCTCTGGGTATGTGATTCGGGGGTCCTGTCCTAATGTTTACCTACGTGTCAAGTTAAAATATTGCAATTGCATGGTGCTTTTATTTTCGTGTTAATTACTATTACAAATTCTTCATCTTTAATTCTATTTATGCAGACGGCAGGAGAAGACACTCATGAAGCTTATTGTCAGCGCTGAGACGGATAAAGTTCTTGGTGCATCAATGTGTGGGCCAGATGCAGCAGAAATTATGCAGGTAGCTTTAATCACTTTTAATGCGTAAAAAACTGTAAATGCACTCACTTGTGGTTTTTACTATGATTTTGTGTGATTCGTTTAAGGGAAAGGTTTGGTATGTCAGGCTTAGGCTTGGTTCGTAGCTTGAACCAGCTTATCAAAGGCTGCAGCCTTGGGTCTTGGTTCTGTTTTTATAGATTATTACAAGTCACTAGAGGGCTAAATTTTCAAGTGACTTGTATGCTTGTATCATACTTGTCTCATTTAGGAATTTTCCGGTATTAAGGCTCATATTCACATGAAATTGTCCATTTTAAATCCATTTTCATATGAATGGGTTGCTTGGGCCATGCTAAATTTTTAGTCAAACATGCAATACAATAAAATAGCTAAATAGAAACGGCGGAATGGGTTGAAATTCGCACATTTGCAATCTGGCCCGACTCAATCACAGGAAGTTTAGCCTGATCAGCTTTCCTGACTTGTCACTTCTTGTGTTCAGTATGACCACTTCTAATAATGTTCGTATTCATAGGGCATTGCTGTTGCACTCAAATGTGGAGCAACCAAGGCACAATTCGATAGCACGGTAAGCTTAGACAATTCTTTACAATATATTTCTTTTTCATGACCTCAATTTTTCTCGTTCTAATGAAAACCCCGATATATCTTATAGGTGGGGATACACCCTTCATCAGCAGAGGAATTCGTCACAATGCGATCAGTCACTAGGCGTATTGCTGCTGCCGGCAAACCAAAGACCAACCTTTAAACGCGTAGTTTCAGTTGGTTAGTTGTTCCTCATCAATAAACGAATTGGGTATACAATATTTTGGTTCACAAGCTGCAATAACATTATTATTATTAGCACATGAATATTGTGGGTTGCTTTTATTTTTTAAGTATGTGATTTCTCGGATCTTCTAGAGATTGTTAATAGGAAGTTGAATGAAATAGTCAAGGTAATGGAATGAGCATTGGAATGAAATGGTCCAATACTAACTCATTATTATGTTTATTTTTACCTGTAAGGATGAATTGAACACATCTAGTGTGTCGTTTTGTTTTGGGTATGTCGTAAATAGACTTTGGACGGTAGGAAATAAATGAAAGTATGGTTGAAGATTGTAACGAGTCGGTAACTGGAAATTCGAATCCCGTTTGAATGATTGTTGGATTGAGCTTTCTTGTTTTGATAGCAAATTGGTATTTCTTTATTGATGGTCAAGTTTTATGCGGTTTAAGTTTGTGGATGTGGATGCAAATTGTGACACTATTGGCTAATAATAGTGGTTACTGCTTTGTAAGATCTAAAAACACATATTTTTAAAGGTCTAAACGGAATGGCTTATTGTATTGCATCATATCATTTAACACTCTGCGAGACAGTTCTTCACTGCGCCTGCCCTGTTCCAGAGATACTTGCAGTTTATTAGTTAAGGAAGTACATCCCTTGTAAACTCCCTGTTCACCATAAAGTAAATCGTGAGTTCTTTGATGTGACGATACATTGTATGTCAGATTGTGTGGCAATTGAGGCATTGTTGTATCAAGACCCGTTGTCACGTCTCAAGACAGTTGCTTGAAGCATCTGAAGTGTGATTACTTAATTTGCGAACGTATGTGTAGGTGTAACCTTGTTGTGGAGTAGCCACAACCATAGCATTGATGCACCAATGTTATGTACTCTAGTGGGGCTGGAGAGATGTCCCCCACCATCCCTGATATTGTTATCGACTACTGCTATGATTATTATTGGCATGCAGGGGCGTATGGATGCATCCTAGATTTGATTGATTGATTGATTGATTGTGACTACTATATTGACTACATTGATCATTGCTACATTATTGGGTGACTGGGTGTGCGTGCATTGCAACCCCTCACATATTGGGAGCTAGCTACTCCATATTGGGCTACTATCGGATTGTATTGTTTATTGATTGGGCCTGGGGTAAATACTGATTCTACATACATTACTCCTTACACTTAACCTTGATATCTTTTGATTACCCATATGACACCATATGTATTCCATCTTCATATTCCTTTGATTATTCCTAACTCTATTGTATTGCTATGTTATTTGTTGATATCTGTTCACTGATCTTTTTATGCTCAGCCGCTTTGTTAGGTCACAATTTTGTAAACACAAGCATAAGATAAATAGAAGTAAGATAAGAAATAGAGTTTGGTTGATTAGATCAAATGAGAAGATTAAAAGTGTAAGAGTTTTTTTATATTATGAAATAACCAACAAGAGAAAGGGTTACATAAGATTCCTATTTATAGGAGAGGAGCTAGGGCAACATCCCTTCTCCTTCCTTTCTCTTAAACGTGTGGGCTTAAGGCCCATTGGACGAGTATTGGACTCATACTAAACGTTACATAATCAATTTACTTAGCAACCTATTACAAATGTTGAAATAACCGAGACTTGACTTAAACAGTGAAAACTTAGGTCTAACACGCTTTCTTTTCCATGCGGCAGGTTTAGTAGGAAGTTGTGTTTATGGATGAGAGATTTTATTTTGGGCTTAGAAGACTTCACACTGATTAGCTACTGGGCGGACTTAGAGATGGTTAGAAGTGATTGACGATGGGCTTAGTATATTGTATTTGGGCTATTGTTTGATAATGTATCTACGTTTCGCTTGTGTTCTGATTTGACTCCATAATGTTACACTTTAGCCCTTCTCGGGTTGGGGTGTTACATGTGACATACTCGACAGATTCACATTAAACTTGATAACCTATATCAATGCCATACTTGATAAAATTTTAAAAATTTGGACAGAGTTTTGTTTCATATAATTCACAAGAAAAGAACCCATACTCCATGGTTCTTAAGGTCCACTCCTTACTCGGAGACAAATTAAATCATGCATACTCGATATCAGCACATAAAGCATACTCGATAAATACGCATAAATCATACTCGATAACAGATACAGAGATCATACTCGATAACAGATATAGAGAGCATACTCGATAATATAAATTACAAGAGCATACTCGATGATTATATCTGTCCTTACTCGAAAAGTTCTCATACTGGATAAGGTTTCAAGTTTTGCTTACTCGAAGAATAGAAACAAGTTTATCGAGTAAGAAAATAGAATTGTTTCTTAAAGATAAAATTGTTTTTATGCTTTGAGTAAGGAAATCATGAAGCCTTACTCGATAAAGATGTAAAATACTCGATAATCAGCATATGTTACTCGATATCCTCACAGGCATACTCGATAAGTTCATCAGGTTACTCGATAACCATCACATATGGCCAAAATTTTCTGTATGATATGGGCAATGGGCATTGTTAGGAATACGATTTTGGTATAAGAAAGATTCGGTCACCCAAGAGAAAGATTCGGTCACCCTCGACATGATTTAGCATTGCTTAGATCGTAGTTGTTATATTAATTAGTTAAACGTAGTTTAGATGTAGATTAGTTCGCGGAAGAAGGACGGGTCTTTACCCACTGTATACCTGATCCGCAGCCCAAGTGGCACGCCCTAAGTGGCAATACACATTGTATATAAACCGCTCTCCATCCTTGGAGAGGGTAAGCCTTCTCATAATTCTATTTTCTTTTTTTTGGTTTTCTCTCTAAGGCTTCACTTCTTTCTCTCTCTACTTTCTCTCTCTAAATCTCTTTCTCTCTTTCTTGCTTGGAACGAACCAAAACCACACGAGTATTTGTGTTTGTGATGTTATCTAGTATTCTACAATTGGTATCAAGAGCCATGGTTACATCCTAGGGATCTTAGAACTTGTGGTTTATGGTTTGTTTTGGTTTCTACTTGTTTAGGGTGGGTTTTAATCATTCTGGTGCTTGTTCGTGGTGTTTCTTGTGATCTTTCTTGTACTTCTAGGATTAGAAAGGTTAGATTTATCTAGTTTATCAGTTGTTTGGACCATATCTAGCGTTTGTGATTTGTACGAATGGGTTTTGGAACTTTTTCTTGCCAGCGGTTTGCTCCACGTTAAAGTGTTCTTCGCAGCGGTTAGTTGGGGTATTCAGCGGTTAGTAGTAGCGGTTAAGTACAAGTAGTGGAGCGAGCATTACACTGTACTGTGTACTATTTCATCGGTTAACTACCAGTGGTTTACTTTTCAGTGGTTAAGTTATTATCGGTTACTTTGTTCGCGGTTACTTTTAGCAGCGGTTAAGTATCAGCGGTTAAGTCTCAGGGGTTAACCATTGTAGCGGTTAAGTGTTAGTGGTTTAGTATTAGAGGTTATTTTGGTCACTACTGATTACTTTATCAATGAGTAATCTGAATATGACAAACTCGTCAAAGAATGCTATTCCTGAGATCCTCAAACTGTATGATATGGTCTATGAACACAAGAAACCCAACTCATTACAATTGACAAATGAACATGATCTATGTGACAAGGATCCAGTAAGCTTAATCGCTCATGAGACAAAGATCAGTCAACCACCTGTGTCATACAACAATGCTAAGGACTGCTTCATTGAATGCTTTCTGCAACTTCACTCACACCTCTCGGTGCTTTTAATGGGAACTGAATTCGTAAGGGGATACGAACGTGCTTTTGCAACACTCTTTGGTCAAGATGTTCAGAACCTCACGGACACAATGATTCTTAACTTAGATCAGTTGCAACAACAACTTGACCAAGGAATACCTTCCAAAACTGGTTCCCTGGTAGCTCTTAGTGTGCTCAACAAGCAACTCTAAATGTTCTTTGATTCTAAACTCAATCTTCAGTACGATTATTATAGTGAGATGACTAGAAGGTGTTTTGCTAAACACACGAAAATTGAAGTTGACACGTTCAGAAGCATACTCATCCAGCTCATGGATAATGTTAAAACGTTCATTGTGGAAAGAGCACAACTAAGTCACTTGGATAATGAAACAATGAAGGAAACCCTGGTACAACCATGTGATGGTATTGATGATTCGGGTAAAGCTTTGAATGATGGGTTAAGTGTTGAGGTGAATAAAGAATCAGCAAATGATATAATAACATTTTTCGTCTCATCAGCTTTCAAGGCCCATTGGACATTTATTGGACTAAACTTATAACCATATGAGTCATAAGTAACTTAGCTAAATAATATAAACTAGCAACCTATTACATTTATTGAAATGACCGAGACTTGACGGAATAGTTGTAAACTATGATCCTAACAATCTCCCCCTAAGGATCGGTCATGAAGATTTGTTGATGGATAGAAATTCATCACGATCATTGAGGTTGCATGAGACGTCTTTAGTTCTTCAAACTATGAATGTTGACTTTGATAGCTTTAGACGTCTTCCAAAATGATTGTAGTAGAAATATATCATCGTTCTTTGATCTTTGTCTTTAATGATGTGAAAACGATAGATGAAGTAGTAATCCGCCATTCGTCACTTTTCGTCTCTCCAAGGATTCGCTCCGTTCCAACATGCTCATACATCTTTAACGGTGTTGTTGTTATGCATTCGTAGCTCTTAAGTCTTTAGTGTTGAAGATTCATGATTTTGATGTAGAATCTTTCTTGTAGAAATGTGATAAGGCTTTGAGCTTTCATCGGCATTCTGATGTGTGTATGAGCACGTGGAAGTTGGTGTTCAAGACAGTATTCGTACCTGAAATAAGACAGTTAGCAATAAAACAACCGGTACTTACAGGTTTGAACTAAAATTCGTCAACAGCATATTGTGAAGACTCCTTCTAATTTGCGCCAAGGCCGTTCCTAATCGGATGCCCCGTAAGGAGCTTACACGGGCACAACTAAGTACACCCACGATTAGGTGAGTCGCTGGAGATCACCCCACGACTGTAGACCGTTTGATGCCGTCGTAAACACAAAGCGTAATCCACGAGGAATTACCAAAGTAACCTGCTGTCAGGGCTGTTAGATGTTGACCCTGGCAGGATTTCCATTCAATCATTCAAGAAATACCTAAGTAAATCCCTCATGAACGTTCAAGGCAGATTGCTAAGATCTGCGAAGGACTCGATAATTTACACTTGGTGTCGATTGATGTAGAACAACCAATGTAAGATTACTAAGTGTACCTAAGAGATCTTTGATGTATCTCGTGGCTCTAGACTCAATTAGTGCATCTTATGGTTTCCTATGCGGAGATTAGGGCAAGGTCTCCTGTTTCAATATCAACCGACTCTAAGAGAAGGTCGATAGATTACACCAGTTCCCCGTGAGAATGAAACAAGTATCTTTTGAGAGATGCCCAAGTGGCTAGAAGGTTAAAGTGCATGCGTCACTGGGTCCATGACGTCTTTTATCTTCAATACCGGTGTCGCCTTAGCAACAACCAGTAGCATACGAATTGAACCCTGTGTTTGCCCTAAGGTTGAATAATTTGGAGGGCTCATTTCTTTTCACCCTTTTCACAACATTTCTTTTTAATTCTTCAACCCCTTCTTTCTCCGTTCCATTCATTGCTCCTTTTTTTCGAATCATTCCTAAGGACTTCTAAATACTAACTATTGGTATTGTCCTTGGGTAGATCCCTCCGGTTTAGGTGGATCATAGGACGGTTATTCCTAACCTTAGTCACCTTATAAATCTATGACTATCCTATTGATGCCTTTCGAAACCATTCATTTGAAAAATCTCTCAAAGTGTTTGTGAATAAAATCATTTTATAACACTTTTGAGAGTTTTATTTTCCTTTGAAATACTCCCCCTCCACATGTGCTTATAAGTATTTTGTGAAAATTTAACACATGCGGGAGTAAGGGTGATCACGGTCCAAAAACCGGACCGGACCGATCAAGACCGGACCGGACCGAAGACCGAGAACCGGAAAAACCATAGACCGAGACCGGACCGAATGTGGTCGGTCCGGTCCGGTCCGGTCGGTCTTCGGTCGGTCCGGTCCAATTAGGCAAGATTTGACAAGTTTTTTCGGGTTTTTTGTCGGTCCGGACCGGACCGACCGGACCGAGGACCGAATTAGCCAAAAAGCTTAGACCGAGGACCGGACCGAATATGGTCGGTCCGGTCCGGTCCGGTTGGTTTTGTCGGTCGGTCCGGTCCATCCGGTCCGTTTGCTCAGCCTTATGCGGGAGAAGTCAGCACTTTAGAATTGATCTGCTCTTAATAGACAAGTACCCGAGGGACACGGTTACGTTGCTTATTTAAAGGGATGCATTGTCAGTTTTTAGGTGACAACTAGCCCTAATAACTACCTTGAAGTTGTAAACATTCCATAAAGGAAGTTAGAGCCGTCAAAGTACTGTCTAGAAAGAGTTTCTCGAAATGGTACTATCTACTTGGATTACTCCTTTCGAATACTAACGGTTTGTTTGTTTCGTCAATTCATGGGTTACAACTGAGTCAAGCTCAAGTGAGACATAATTAACCACATCATATTTTAATCATTTTCTTCTTCTCCCCCTCAAAAATTGCATATTAAATGTTGTTTTTGTAAACGATTTTGATTAAAATATGCTTTTTGAGTCTTGTGGGGAGTTATCATCAATGACTTGAGATTTTATTTGAGAACGATGTTTTTGGTACATGTACTCCCCCTCAACTTGTGGATACTTATTGAGGTGAAATACTTGTCTTTTGAGCAGAATTATGAAAATCTGAAAAGTTTGATTAATTCTACTCAAAAGTAAGAAGCCTTCGCTCCTTATGTTAGGATTGTAGCACTGAAGCCTACTACAGGGTCCTTTCTTTACAAGGTACGGGCTGTGCACTAAAATGTGTGCACAAGCCTTCATGATTCATATTTAATAAGAATGAATTATAAATAATGAAAGATTATACCAAAAGCTATGTCTGAGTTGGCATCAAGGCATTGAAGTCGGTGAACTTGGCATTGGGCCTTTGGAATGTCAGGATCGGAAATGATGGACGAACTCCGATGTAGCTTTCTAATCTCCTGATCTGCTCCCTCCGGTTTAGCCTTTCTTCAATGGCATGTATGAAGTTTTTGCCATCCTTCTTGTGCTAGAATTCCACCGAGTACTCTTTCCTTCCTTCATCTTTAGCAGATCGTCCGACAATCTTTCAACTAAACCATCACGAACCCGTTGTAGTGTAACATCACAGAACTTGTGAATCTCGTCGTACCGCATAAACCGTAGTCGATACTTTGAGTTCAGGTAAATGACCCCGAACTTTGGTTTGAGGAGAACCATTAGTTGAGATGCTTCATGCAGTTCTTCGATCATGAGTTGTGGTTTGGTCAAGTTGAGTGCATTCGGATAACTTTCAACACCTAACTGCAGATCTTCTACGCATTCACGGATGATCAGTCTTCTTATGCACATGAGTAAGGAAGAGATGAAGTTGTATTGAGCAGACTTTGGGAGACCCCTCATCCTTCCTTGAACTTTTTCTAGATACATATCTTCTATGTCATCTAGATAAAGATGTGGAAAATCAGCTTCACAGAACTTGTAGAGTTTTTCGTCTTGCCTCTTTACCACAATCTCCTTCATGTAAACATAATCATGCCGTCTATCTTCCAGAACTTCCATGATAGCAACGATTCGGCTTTTGTTCTTCACATCACCCGAGGTTCGCTCATATCTGTGAGTGTAGCCGAGCTTTTGTCTGTCTGACCAGTCTTGAATTCCAAATAAAGCATCTCTGTTGTATTCCACAACTGAGTTTCTGAAGGTTGGAGCTGATTCTTCAATATCTGGAATTTCATAACGAGCAGCCGGTACAGAAATCCTTAGTGAAGACTTGTAGCGATCTTTTGAAGTTGTGATGTCGTGTGTGAGGTAGCGGAGATCATTGTTGAAGAAGAAACGGTACGGGATTCTAGGCTTATCGGCGAAGCCTTGAAGAGGTAAAGGTTTTGTCCAATCAGTGAAGTACGGTTCATTCTGCTTGCCATGTAAGTCAAGGTTGCTTTCCGGGTTGAGCCAATCAAAGGAGTCAGATAGAGCAGCAGCGATGTTTTGCATATGGTAGTCCATCTCTACCTGATTTCCCGATCGTGCCTTCAGAAAGTCACGAGCTTCCCTGTTAATTCTTCTAAGTTTAGCTTTTGTCACTTTTTCCAGCTGAAGACCCGAAAGAATACTCTGGGCGTATTGTAAAGTGTTTCCTGGGAGTGGTTCTTCGGTTTCTGGCGGTGGATGAGCTTTGATCATTGTAGTGACCCATTCTGATTCAGGAGCCTCAGGAGCATCTAACCATGTAAAGCGTTTGGAGTGATTCTTCTTTTTCTTCGACTTATCGGTTTGAGTAGTCGATGATGTTTCAGCTTGTGGTTCAGGAGATTCTGTTTGAATGAATTCATGTTGTGGTTCCTCCTGCTGATCATCGGTTTGAAGCATAAATGGTTCTTCTGCTGCTGTGGGTCCAGACTTGGGAGCTGAACTGGTGGTTTGCAGGTTGAAGCCTTGGATGCTGGTGGTTGTTTTGATGATGATGGTTCACGGCTAGACTTGGATCTTTTGGGATGTGAGTCTTTGTCTGGATCTTCATCATCCCTTGGACGTTTACGTGTCCCAGCAGCTTCCTTAACCCTACATCTACTACATATCTTCTTTGTCATCTTCATCAGAATCACACACCCATGTTGATGGCTTCCTAGCTTTCTCTGATGAGCCTGTTGGGGTTGAAGGAGCTTCCTCTTGTGGCTCATCCTCATCTGAAGAGGTATACAAGAAGGGTGAGACCAACTCTCTATCAGGGGGTTGCATAGGGATCCAAGGATTGGGGTCCTCAGAAGATTCAGGAGACATGGCTTGATTAGCAACTGAGCTTGATGCATCACCATCATTCATGCTCTTTTTGTTAGACTTTTTGGACAAATGGTTTGTCTCTGCATCTTCAGTTTCATTTGTGTTTTTGGATGATTCATTTGGCACATCTTGTGAAGAGTCATCAATTTGGCGTTTTGAGCTCATGATCTTTGATTTTGGAAAGGATTAGGGTTTGTTATGAAAATCAATTGGATTTGATCCCCTTTTATTGAGGATCAATTGGGTTTTATGATTTTTAATGAGGAGTTGGTAATTGGCATTAAATTTTTGGTAACTGCCCATTTATGACGAGATTTGGTGTGATACTTGACTTTTCTTGGTCAAAAAGTCAAACTACTGCTTGGTTGATTCAGCAGTAGTCAACTCTACTGCTAGTTTTATAACTCTGCTGCTGGGTGTCTGCTGCTACAAGCTAAAGTCAAGGGACGGTTATGTAACTTCTTCTTAACAGTTTATAACCTAATTGGATCACTTTTTCTCTACACACGCTTCACAAATTGCAGTTTCAAAACAAATCCACTCTCCAAAAACATCCAAATTCCAAAACCCCAAATTTCAATAACCATAAAATCATGCTTAACGATCGTACATGGGCCAAAGCCACAACATTGTGGCTGAACTTAATACTGATGTTGTTCCTGCTGAATTCACAGAAATGGCAAACTTTCTCAATGCTGCAACCCTTCAGTATGCATTAACTGTGAATCCCACTATCTATGCTTCTCATGTCAAACAATTTTGGGCTACTGCCAAGGTGAAGAATCACAAAGGGGAACAATATGTTCAGGCTTATGTTGATGAACAAAAGGTTTTAGTCTCTGAAGACATCATCAGAAGCACCTTGCTCTTTGATTATGAAGAAGGTACAAAATGTCTTGTCAGAGATGCAATTTTTGAAGGACTGGAAGCATTGGGCTATGTAAGGAAAGGAAATGGTTTGAAATTTCAAAAAGGTCTTTTCTCTACTCAATGGAAATTTTTGGCAAATACTTTATTACATTGTTTGAGTCCAAAAACTACTGGGTGGAATGAGGTTAATGCAACCATAGGATCTGCTATGATCTGCTTAAGCAAAGGAGACCGATTTAATATTTCAAACATGATTTTAGAAGGGTTTGTTTCCAATGAAAAAGGAAAGACCTTGCTTTATCCAAGGTTTATCCAACTGTTTATAAATGATCAGATTGAACTAAACAGAACCCACAGATCTATTTATGAGTGTCCAAAAATGGGTTCAGTGGCTTTTAGTTTCTTAGTCAAAGCAAATAAAGATTTTTCTGGTCAAGTTACACCTCTTACTCCTTACATGGTGCAACTAATTGAAAATAATCAGGGTGAAGGATCAGGAACTCAAACTGACTCCCAACACACACCCACTTTTGATTCACCACATACATCCCCACTAAAGACCTATACCCGTAGGAAAGCCTCAAAGAACACTGAGTTACCCCAGACCAGTGTTAGGATGGAAACTGTACCAGATGGGGCTGTCACAGGTGATGAAGGTGGCATGTTGGTGAGGGCTAACACTACTGCTACTAGCTTAGCAGCAGAGCAGGTCAGTGTTAACATAAGTAAGACCCAATCCAAGGCAACATCTAATGTGAATGATTCTAATGAGTCAAACACAGGTGATGGATTCCCTAGCCAATTGGAAAACATAGGGGGCTCAGATGATCAAACTAGGTTTGATACTGAGCTTATGTCCCAAGACTCACCTCTCAAGGAAGGTCACACATCCCGAAGTGAGAAGGACAGAATTGCACCTATTGAATTGATGGCTACCCCACCTATACAAAATGTCAATGTTAATGATTCACCTCTCGGACCAGGTAACACAGGTCGAAGTGATGAGACTAGTATGAAACGTATCAATGAATTGAGGGAAATTTGTACCAATTTGGAAACTAAGTGTAAAAACTTGGAATCCAAAGTTGCTGATCTTGAGAATCTAACAATTGCTCAGGGGAACATGATCAACACTTTGAAGCAACAAATGGAGTCTTTGCAGAAACAGTTCTCCTCTACAAACACTGATGCTAATTTGGGAGAGGATGCTTCCAAACAGGGGAGGAATAGCACAGTTTCATGGGAGACAATTGGGGGAAATAAAACTGTTGCTGCTCAAGTTGTTGGTGATGATGGTTTGGTAAGTGACTCTGCTGCTTTAATCTCTACTGCTCAAGTTATTCAAAGTAGTGTTGAGAACATTGTAGTGATTGACAATGCTGCTAAGACTGCTGCTATGGAAATTGACAATGTTGTTGAGACTACTGTTGTGGATGACTCTGCTGCTATTGCTTTGGAGCCTGGTGTTGATTCAGGGGTTATTGAGGGTACTGGTTTGGCTTCAGGAGAGGCTAAAGGTGATGATGATAGTGGTGACAATGTTGATAGTTATGTGGTAGTGGATAAAAATGATCATGAAGCAGTTCTGGAATAGGTTATGCAAGTTAAAGACTCTACTGCTAAAGAGACTACTGCTGGTGAGAACTCTGCTACTGGATCAGGTGATAACTCTGTTGCTGAGACTTTGTTAATGCTTCAAGAGAAATCTCCAATTGAATTTACATCCCAACCACTTCAAACTAAACCAATAACATTTGCACCATCTCAACCAACATCCCTTTCAGAACCAATTCATGTTTCTAAATTACCCACAAAAGGTGTATCAATTAAAGAACCTACACCAATAATTCCAAAGGCAAAACCTGTTGTTTCTAGTACTGATAAAGGAAAAGGGAAGATTGTTGAAGAAGATGTTTCTGATTCCAGTGATGAAGAAGAAGAGTACAAGAAATTGCCTAAGGAATTTTGGCCTAAGGATAAGCTGATTGATTCTGATAGAGCTTTAGCTATGGAGATTGCTATGGGTGATTATAAGGTGGCAGGTGTAGATGAATAGGGTAGATTGTTTGCTGAACATGAAGTACTTGAGGCTTTGAAGTCTAGGAGAAGTAAACAGGGTGAATCAAAGTCAACAAGTGATGAATATGACTATGTGCCTACACCAAATGAAATTGATTATTTGATCAAAAAGAATCTTGAGGTGAACAAGAAAGCTATTGAATTGTATGCAGATGTTACTTTAAGTCCAGAGCAAAAGACTGCACAGCTGCATGATTTCATTAGGATGATCACTGTTGAAGCCTTTGAGCATGTATCTAATAATTTTAAAGGTAAGCAAAAGAAGAAGAAAAGGAAGCTTACATAAGTATAACTCATCAAACAAATGAAACTTTACTTGTGTGCTCAGTGTGGGTGGAAGATGCATCAATTCAAAGGGATGGCACATGATGCTATCAGACTTCATTATTATTCTAGTTACAAAAAGAATAAAATGTTTGTCTCAATGGGTTCAAAGGAAGAGGATGACTGGAAAAAGAGTCATGATGAGCATATGGCTGCTTGTAGAGAAAGGGCTAAGAAATCAAAGATGGAAGGATCTAACTCTGCTGAATTGACTGAAAAGGTAGATGAACTACATCAAAAGATTGCTGATGAAACTAATGATAGGTTCTTGGTTGAACAAGATGATGTGTTTATTGAACCACCCCAAGCTAGACACCCAATTGTAGACTGGGAAGTTGCTAAAGATAAATTTAGTGAAGCTTGGAAGATAATCAAAGTTGGAGGTGATGTGGAAATGTACAGAGACTTTGAAGATCTTGTTAGGTCTTGTGATAGATCAGATCTGCATACTCTATGGAGCTTGGTAAAATCTAAGAGTGTTCATGAAGATCCAAAGAATGTGAAGGCCATGGAGTTATGGGTATGTTTTCAAAGAATGTATAAACCATATCCAAGTGACAGACATTGGAGGTTTCAAGCAGATAGCATGACTACAATATGGAAGCATTATAACTCAAGTGATGTACATCATGTATCTACTCAAGCTAGAGTTGATGTCTTTATCTTTGTTGACAAGGAATATCCTTTAAAGACTGAAGTTCTAAAAGCAATGGTTGATTCTAAGCTTAGATGTTCAGAAGTAACTCCTCATCTTCAAAGTTTGGTTGAAAGAATTGTGCAGCAAAGTACTAAAGAGGTAGGAAGAAGATAGAGTGTTTGAAAGCATCCTCCTGGTGTTTGTTTGAGCTTATAAGAAACTTGCATATTTTCAGGGAAAATATCAAGTTTAGGGGAGGATTGTTGGGTTTTAAGTTAAATCTACTTCTGTGTATACTCTACTGCTGGTCAGACAACTCTATTGCTAGTGTAAAGTCTCTACTGCCAGGCAAGTCTACTGCTGAGACTCTACTGCTGGAAGTATACTGCCAAGATAACTCTGCTGCTTGATGATAAGTTTATGTACGCGTATTTGTATTTATAGTAAAGATATTTTGTAATATTCTATTATGTTAGAATATGTTAGTCTTGTGTAAGAAGTTGGTGTAAACCCGTAGGGTTCCTTGGTGTATAAAAGGAGATCCTAGGGTTAGTCTAGAGTACGTATTATTCTAGTATTCATACACTTCAAGGTTGTAAAACCCTAGCACTATTCAGGGTGCTTGTATTAATCATATTGAAGTGTTTAAGGTGTGAAATACTTGTGTTCGTGTTCTTCTTAAGTTAATCATTATATTTCGCATATTGATTAAGTTAACAAACAAGTCAGCTTCTATACTTTATTCTCTTGGTTTATCTAAGATAATAATACTAGATCAATTGCTCAACTGGGATCAACATCTATCAGGATTGATGGGCTTTTGACCGCCATATTGCTCCCCTTAAAATTGCATTCCCGTCGATTAAAGTTTATATGATATTTATTTGGTTCTTGTTATTTGTGCATTGATAACCTTTGTATCTAGGTTTGGCTTGTTCGGGGCTTCTGTAGCTCCTCCCACGTTTACTTCACTAGCCTAATAAGTTAGTTAAATAATTCATAGAAATAAGTAATCATTAAGGGTTTACTCGCCTATAATTAAGATCCAACATAACAGATAAGATTACGACACTCATCATATAAAACTAGCAATAAAACAAGTGACAAGCTACATAATCATTAGTCAGGTCTTCTATCTGTAACTATTATCTATATGTGTACATGTTCACCATTCGTTTTATTCTATCTCATTAGTTTTATAGTTCTAATTAATCAACTAAAACGTCCTAGTCTCTCAGACTAAAACCCCATTGCGTTAGATTATATTGTAAAACTAACTTAGGAATTGAAATACTAATAGACCAACTAGATATTACATTCCTCTCTTAGTGATCGACACTCTACTTACAAGCTATCTACATATTGATCGGGTACACTGCTCTTTAGTGTGTGTTATAGGATAAGTCGGCAAAATATAAATATAAAATTTGATAAGGTGTAAAAACCACTCTATAGTACAACGTATAACGTACGCATCAATACTCAAGTGTGTCAAGACTTAACTGAATATTTTTCTTTTGTTCCCTTAACTGTTCAAAATCATATTTAAGCATATTGATTTGGGCATCTCTGATTTCTAAGTCTCTTTCTAAGAAAGGTATATCATCATTGAAATTAGACTCATCTGTCTATAATAGGCAAGTTGTTCTTCCAATACACCTAGTCATCTTTTATTGTTTTCCAAATTATAATAAGAATCATTAAGTTCAATTCTTTGACTATCATAATTAACCTTAAGTGACTCTAATTCTTTCAATGCTGCACAAGATTTAGAACAACTATCAATATATACCTCAGAGTCAGAGAAAGCCATCAATGCAAACTCATTTTGAGCTTCCTCTTCTTCCATGAAGCTCCAAACAATACCATGTCCATCAATATCTACCATAGCCTTAGAAGTAGGCACCTTCACAATTACATCCTTCAAGTTTACCTTCTTGTAATCATCTCTATTTTGATGTCTGGGGTTTCTGCCTTCCCTGGCAAATTGACCTCACTTCCTACAGTTGTAGCATTCCACCTTTGACTTATCATAGCTAGCAACATCACCTGAGTTAAGAGTGATCTTCTTTCCGGTCCTCTGAAAGTACCTTTTAGCCCTTATGCTCTCAAAGCTAACTTCCACTTCAAATCCATTGCTTCCAAATCATCATCATGTATCTTAAGCAAGTATTCACTGTAGAGATGGGCATCTTCAGCTTTGCTATCCAAGAAAGTATAAACATTGTCATCACTTAATCCAACACTACTAGTTTGTGAATTACTCGCACTAACTCTAGGGCTATCAGTACTAACTCTAGGGTAAGCAGTACAAACATAAGTGGAATGATCCTCATCATCAGAGTTGCAACCCCTGGTGGATGATAAGAATGCCATGTTCTTATGCTTGTACTTCTTGACTTCTTCACATTTGGTTTAGCAATCTTGAGGTTGTTGTAAAGATCATTGAGAGTCGTCTTCTGCAATTCAGGTTTATTTGGCCAAAAAAAACAACATAAGTATGCCATTCAGCAGGCAAACTATTGAGAAATTTCATGTTGAGGACTTCTTGTGGAATAACAACCTTCAACACAGCCAGTTGGCTCACAATTTTTTGTAGCCTATTAAATACATTATCAAGAGTTTCATTGCTTGTAGCAATGAAATTCTCATAGTTTTGCTTCAGCAGATTCTTTTGAGTCTTCTTGGTGGCTTCATTACCACCAAACCTTTCCACAGTAGCTTCAAAGAGAGTCTTAGCAGTCTCATGATAACTGGTTTTCAAAACCTGGTCATTAGGCATAGCCATAAGCAAAAGATGCTTGGCCTTAAGATCATTCCTTCTGCGAGCTCTTTCATTATTGATTACTAGTTCAATATTGCGCTTGGATGTCTTGCAACCATCAGCATTAGTAACTTTATATGTAGAAGGTTTCCATGAATCACCATGCATGAAGATATTCCATATTGCATAGTCTTGCACTATGAAGTATTGCTCAAATCTGAGTCTCTAGAGAGCATACTCATTCTGCTTGAGTATGGGTAAGTTGGCAGTTGTTAAAGATGAATGTGTAGTTTCCATTTCCATCTTCTTGAGAGAGAACAAAAACTTTCTTCAGGATCTTCTTATTCAAAGTATCAGAACCTGGCTCAAATACCACTTGAGAGGAACTTAACAAACTCCTTGTGTTGATGATACTTTGTGTCTATACTAACTAGCATGCGAAATTTACTAGTCAATACTTAGAAGATTGTATGTATGAATGTATGTAACAGTTGTATTAATGGAACAGAAAAGTATGAATAAGAGTATAAACCAAATGCTTCAATATTATTAATTATAATACGAGTGATCTAGAATATCTTTAGGGTTTACAACCTTGAAGCTTTTCACAAAGAGATATATCAAACACTAAACCTAGGATCTCATTTAATAGGCACAAGGACTCCTTTTCAAGATAACTATTCATGCATAATATTCATATAATGGTAACTATATAAAATATACACAATATATTTTCTATACTTATCACCTTACACAGTTTCTAAACATAAACAGTACAAACTATATGTGCTAGCCGTACTAACTGACTTAGTACTGCTAGTGTTATCTTCAGCAGTTTCTTTTTTAAGCTTAGTAGTTTGTACTGGTAAGGATAATTCCCAATAAGTTCGTTATGCAATACCATACCAAATTCAAACCACGGGAATTCACTTCAACTATGTAAGTAGTTTCTTTGTTTGCATAAAATATTTTCTTTTCTTTTCTTTTTTAAACACATAGCATGCAATTTCCACCCAAATTGAACAAGTAAAGATAAATACAAAATCTTCAACACAAGTGTAAGTTGTGATCTTAGATTTTATCTAGGCTTGGTAATTTGACACGAATAACTTTCAATTCTAGCTAATGTAGTAGAATAAGTTGTGTCAAATTTTTCTTGTTCATCACACATAGTATAGACATGTAGGATATAGGATATTATCAATCATCGTTTGAATAATGCATTATTAGATATCTTTCCTCTCGGAAAATATTTATTTGAATTTTCTTCCATGCCTTCACATAAGTGCGACTCACATAAGTACATAAGCTCTAAGAGCACTTAAAAGACCTTGCAAATGACTATCTAGATATCTAACTTATCCTAAAAAATTTGTTCTATTAAGGTGCATGTCAACCATGAACATCTAAACCTATCCCAAAACAATTTAGATTTTTTGAAAAATGTCATGCCAAAACCTGGTCTTGTTTTGTTTGTGACCCAATCGTTTTTATTTTAAAACATAATTTTAAGAAAAGCGAAATAAGTTATATTTAATGTCATTCTTATCGCTTTGTGCAGGTATTTGTCTAGTTTAGATAAACGACAGACAATAATATTACCCCAATAAAACCAAATGGCTTGTGTCTTAATAATACCTTTTACTCCCTCTGTCCAAGAGAGTCCTCAAACAAAAAATGTAGTGTTGGCATAAATATTACGATATTTAATCTAAACATCTCTTTATGTTTTGATGATGACAAAGATGTAAGCTACAATACATAACGTAAAATGTTTAAGTTATATGTGATCACAAGTCATCCAAGCCAACATAATCACTTAAGGTATGAATAAACAAGTGCTTAATACATCTAATGATCAAAGGGGAATTTAATTAAATAATACAAAGTTTATTTAATTATAAAAACTAATTATATATTTTTTAAAAACATTTTTGGTAATAAAGAAAAGTGTTTTAAATATTCTAACAACTAGAATTTAAATTTTTAGCCAAGATCAGTTAGTTTTTCTCCAAATAAACTTACCCCACAAAAGACAAACTTTCCAGGCCGTTACAGATGGCCGGCCACCTTAATTGTCAAGGGCGGTCACCTTAATTTTAAGGTGACCGGCCACAATTAAGGTGACCGGCCACGCTCCCTTGTCAGATTTTGTCAGAAATTTTCTCCTATAAATACCCCATCAAATTTGCAATTTTTCTCACCTCTCTGCACGAAATTTTCAGATCCTAAACATCCTAAACACCTTTCTAAAATCCTTTGATCATTAAATTATTAATCCTTGTTTCAAGTGATTCAATCCTTTCTCATCCATCCTCATCCAAAGTGCAAGAGAAGAATACTTCTTGTCATCAAGAAGTATTAGAGTCTAGTTAGTTGTGACGTAAAGATGTAGAAACAATTTGTGTAAGATTATGTAATAAGTAGATCAAGATGATCTTACTTAGTAGTGAGTCTATAAGTGAGTAAGTTGTAGTAGGAAGAAGAAGTGGTGTAGATGTGTCATGAAGGTGTGAAGAAGTCAAGAAGGCATGAAGTCGTGAAGTACTGAAGATGTCATGAAGATGTGAAGTTGGGTTGTGAAGTAGAAGGTGTGTCTAGGTGAAGTTGTGATGTGAAGAAGAAGGTGTGTCCAAGTCGTGTTGTGAAGACGAAGGTGTGGTGTGGTCAAGCCGTGATGTGAAGATCAAGTCGTTTTGTGGTGTGCTCTCAAGTCGTGTTGTGGTGTGCTCTCAAGTCGTGTTGTGGTGTGATCTCAAGTTGTGTTGTGATAAACTCGTGGTGTGTTGTGATCGACATCTAGCTTAGTGTCGTTAAACATATAAGCAACGTTGTGTTGTGAAGATTGGTTCTAGCTACTATTAGAACCCAACATCTAGCTTAGTGTCGTTAAATATTATAAGCAACGTTGTGTACGGTTTTCTCCGCCAAAAAGGGAGCTTGTTGAGTAGTGAAGAAAACTCTTGAGTAGGTGACTCGGGGAGTGGAGTAGGGCAAGGAAGGAGACCTTGTAGCCGAACCACTATAAATCATCGTGTCCGGTTTGCATCTTCTTTCTCTTACCTCTTTACTTTTACTCTTGCATTTATCGCTTTATATTTATGCTTGCATATATGTGTTGATTGTTGCTTATTTTGTTTGATGTTGATTGTGTGATAGATAGAAGTAAATATTTTTATAGGATGAATGATTGTATGATATACTTAGATACATTATTCACACTTCTCATGTTAAGTTTAACTTAATGGATGATTTGATACAAAACGTTTTAAGGAAAACTTATTCACATTAAGATCAACTAAAGCTATACTTATAAAGCCAAGTTTTCGGAAACAAACTTTCTTTCGTAAATTTTAAAACGGGCGTAAAACTATTTAACCCCCTTTCTAGTTTTCCACAATTGGTATCAAGAGCCAGGTCGCTCTAATTTTCAAATCAAATGGTTTTAAAAATTGAGTACGATCCATGTATCAAATTATCTACTAAGGAGGATTAAATATGAAAAGTGTTTTGTTGATTAACTTGTACTAGTTTTGAGGTTATATACACTAATGATACTAGCTCGAAATAAAATTACGCTTAAAATAAAGTGTCATATGTTCGATATTAAACTTAGAAAGTTTCATACATTTCCAGAAAGTCAGAAAACAATTTTTAACAAAAATTTCATTTTTAAGTACCAGATGGGCGGCACCCTTAATTGTCTGGGCGGCCACCTTAATTACTGGGCGGCCACCTTAAAATTAAGGTGACCGCCTGTCTGTTCGACAGATTTTCAGAAACTTTGAAAAATCATATAAAATCAACCGTAACTCCGTAGAAGTCGTGCCACCCAGCGTTTTAAAGGTAATTGAGTCTACTTTCATTTAAAAATACTTAGAAGTAACCATTACAAACCTAAATGAGTCAGAAAGTCAAAATACTACACGGTGGTCAAAAATTTGTGTCTCGTTTTAACGTAAAACTTGTATTTTACTTTTTCCTTCGAGTCGGGCATTTCTAGTGAGTATATCTTTGAAAAATAAAGTATTTATGTTTTCAAAAGATTGATCTAAGTTAAATTATAAATTAGGAAGAAAACTATTTTATTTAAAATAAAATCGAGCTAAGTAAACATTGATGTATATAATACACGAAACGATGACAAGTGTTTTATGTGTTATGTGAACTTCTTTGTGCTTTTATCTTCTTAATTGAATATACTAGATGATTATTGCTATTTGAAGTTTAGGTTAATTTATATCTATGCATATATGCCATGTTAGCTTATGGCTAGTTTTCTAGTTTGTACTTAACTAGATCTTATGCTAGATTTCTTACGTTAGGATTATTGTAATATGCTTGCGTTGCATATAGGTATAGATGGCTTAATGTTACTCAAACATCTTGTAAATGAGTTAAATTTAGTCACCTAAATATTTCAAACAATTTAATCCACTCTTAACAACACACTTAAACATTTTTAACAAATTACCTTGTTTTACCTTAGATTGTTTAAATAAGATAAATTAAATCTTTTTAACATTAGTAGTTATATAAAAGAAAAAGGATTTTCAAAACCTAAGTATGTTCATAATACGTAAAAAAATAAATAGTCTTTCACATAAACAAAACATAATAACAATCATGAAGTAATGAGTCAACTTTCAATTGTTCACTAACCGCACTCATAAATAATCAAATTACAACAAAAGATATAGTCTTGAATCTACATACTCAATCACACTCGATTGATATGAAAATATTCACATCCTTTGTAGATGAAAAGAATATGCATTGGATCATAACTCACACTTGTTTTGATAATTGATGCGCGTGGATTGCAATACGCACTACGTTTTACCTCTCAAGGGATCTTAAGAGGCTTGCAATCCCCACCGGGCAGTGTACCTGACCGATGTAGTATAGTGAAGTGGCAAGTACCGGGGGATTGATCGTTCTCTCACAGGGAATAGTGTTCGTTAGGCTAAAAGCTACTCTAATCTAGGTCTAAGGGTGGAGGAAGATTCTTTTTGTATTTTTGTTTTTATGAAAGCAAGTAAATCTCTGGTTTTGGAGGATAGGGCGGAATTAGTTGCTAGTCAACTAACCCAAGTTTGTCTACTTCTAAACTACTTATATTTTTGGATTTTTATATTTTTGAGAAAATCAGTGGTGGAGAGAAGTGTTTACTTAGACTTCATTACTCCCTAACTATCTTTTACCATGTGACAAGTATGTTGAGTTTGCTTGGATGACGGGTGTATTCCTAATAGGTCGTAGGGAGTGCGTTCAATTCCCTAGTTCTATAAGTTCCTACCTCCTTCATAGCGATACGTCAAGTATCCAAACCATGAGTTCTTAGATAGCAACCTACGCATGAAATACTACCTTAAAATCAATAACGCACATATGATTCACGTTTCTAAAGAC
>LBNU01010376.1:101331-146537 GCA_014162995.1 Artemisia annua
TGAAACCTAACTATTGATTATCATGTGATGTGTATGTTGTGATTGTATTTGGGTGAATGTTTCATCTACGTTAGTAGGCTAAAAGAAACTGTCAAATCTCTAAGGTAACATGCTTGAACGTCTTTAGAAACGTGAATCTAATGTGCGTTAATGATGTAAGGTAGTATTTCATGCGTAGGTTGCTATCTAAGAGTCATGGTTTGGATACTTACACGTATAGCTATGAAGGAGGTAGGAACCTATAGAATTAGGGAATGAACGCACCCCTATGACCTATTAGGAATACACCCGTCATCCAAGCAAACTCAACAGGTAAAAGATAGTTAGGGAGTAATGAAATCTAAGTAAACACTACTCTCCACCACTGATTTTCTCAAAAATATAAAAAACCAAAAATATAAGTAGAATAGAAGTAGATAACTTGGGTTAGTTGACTAGCAACTAATTCCGCCCTATCCTCCAAATCAGAGATTTTACTTGCTTTCATAAAATATAAAAATACAAAAAGAATCTTCCTTCAACCCCTAGACCTAGATTAGAGTAGTTTTAGCCTAACGAACACTATTCCCTGTGAGAGAACGATCAATCCCCCGGTACTTGCCACTTCACTATACTACATCGGTCAGGTACACTGCCTGGTGGGGATTGCAAGCCTCTTGAGATCCCTCGAGAGGTAAAACGTAGTGCGTGTTGCAATCCACGCGCATCATAAACGTAAAATATTTAGGGACAATACGGGATATAATAAAGTCGTAAAAATTATAAAAATATAATTTTCATACACATTGGGTATTTTGATAGGTATTGCTTTGTTGGTACAATTCTTGTTGTATATAGTTCAAGTAAAGGTTTATTATTTGGTTAACCACCAAAAATAAATAATATATAGTTTATAACCTTAGTGGAAAAATAACTAATATAAAAATATATTAGTGCTCTAGTGGAATTTATTTGGTACATTAGGTTAAAAACTAATAACTTGTCTTATTATTTATATACAAATATATAAATAAGGGTAACTTGAAAATATATATCTACGAGTGGAATAGAATGCAAATGATGTCGTGATGCAATGTAGACTAACCCTAGTCTATGAAATGTACAATGAATGGCAATGCGACTCAACCTACCCGGTTTCGTCAAATGAATATCCGTAAACCCTGTTTACGTGAAATGTTGAATTGAAATTCAATGAATAGGAAATGTTGGAACTTAGGAAAATTGGCCTGAAATGGAAAATTGTGACACTTGGGTTGCCTCCCAAGAAGCGCTTTTCTTTATTATTGAGTCTTGTAGCTAGACTCGAGGCCTTTGCCTCCTTACGTGACCTCTCGTCCGGTGATGTACTCCGGACCTAACTCTAGACACTCTTTGTAGAATCCCACTATTTTTCTCATGACGTAGTCTACTCCTCTACGCTTATCCTCTTCATTCCTATAGTAGACCGCTTGCTTATGTTCCTTCTCAAGGTCCGATAAAAGCCGGTATTGCTCTATCTTGTATGGCATTTGGTAAGCTATTTCCTTGGTCCCTTCCTTGAATTTAACTATCCCTAAGGATGGGTCATGACTCATCTTAGAGGCCTCAACGAATGGTTTCCCAAATACTACTTGAGTTAGGCTATCGTCAATTACCGGTCGAATATCGTCCACTACCACAAAGTCGGTGATATAGGTGAAGTTGCCTATGAACACATGAAGTCCCTTGACCCTACCCACAAAATTGCTTATGTATCGGGTATTTGGTAACATCCTAAATGCTAGTGGGTCTCTTTTTATCAAGTTGTAGTAGGCCCTACTCATGATGTTGATGGGAGATTTAGGGTCTATGTAGGCTTTCCATGCATGAAGATGCCCTATGTTGCATGGTATGTTGAGGTTAGATGGGTCACCCGCTTTAATAATTGGATTACCTAGGAAGTATGGTGTTTCGGGGCTATCAAATAAGTCCTTATGGTATTCCTTTTCTTCGCTAGTGGGCCACCTATTGAAGTATTCGACTTCACTTTCTACGTCATCTACCTCCTTANTGTAGTAGGCCCTACTCATGATGTTGATGGGAGATTTAGGGTCTATGTAGGCTTTCCATGCATGAAGATGCCCTATGTTGCATGTATGTTGAGGTTAGATGGGTCACCCGCTTTAATAATTGGATTACCTAGGAAGTATGGTGTTTCGGGGCTATCAAATAAGTCCTTATGGTATTCCTTTTCTTCGCTAGTGGGCCACCTATTGAAGTATTCGACTTCACTTTCTACGTCATCTACCTCCTTATTCTCAATCACCTCGGATTCTACGGTCTCAACCTTAGGGTCACTATCGTCCTTATTTTCATCATCCTCTTCCCTAGTGATTGGCTTAATAGTGACAACGTTGATAAAGTGGACATTCTTGGATGATGATGGGTCCTTAGTGGGAGACCCGCTAGTTGTGCTCCTAGTGTCCTTTGAGGGTGTCAACACTTGGTTGTTGAAGGCTTTCAACAAGTTGTCGAGTTTATTGGTCATCTCGCTTTGTTGTTGTTTGAAATCGGCTTCAAACCTAGACAATCGAGCTTCTTGAGATGCCATAAAACTAGACATGTATCCTTCAAAATCGTTGGAAGGATTGTTGTTGAAGTTGCGGTTTGAGGGTGCACCGCTTGGTTGGAAACGGTTAGGTGGGTTGGAAGGGTTGCCTTGAGGTTGCTTCCACCTAAATTTCGGGTGATTCTTCCAAGAGGGATTGTACGAATCACCGTATGTGTTTTGCTCGGGTTTGAAAGTGTACCAGTTGTCTCCCGCCCCGTCGGTACGCGAGGATGCGTAGTCCGCAAAAGCTTGTTCGGGGAGTTCCTTGCAATCGCGAGTGTCGTGGGGACCTCTACACAATTCACAAGAAGAAGTGATTTTGTTCACTTGACTTGAAGGTTTAGGAGCTTCGTAGGATTTCATTAGGTACTTGACTTGGTCTTCAAGTTCCATGATCCTACGGTCGGAAGTGCTTGAGTTGTTTGAAGGCAAAGATATTGCCTTGACCATTTTGTTCAAATCACGGGGATCGTTCCAACTTTCGTTGTCAAAGAGAGCAAGCTCATCTATGAGTTCCCATGATTCCTCCGCACTTTTATCACGTAGCTTACCACCGGCCGCTTGGTCAATGGTTCGCTTTGTGGAGGGGTTGACGTGGTCATAGAATATTTGGACTTGGAGCCAAAGTTCTATGCCATGATGAGGGACTTTGTAGAGTAAGTCTTTGAATCGGCTCCATGCCTCATAAAGAGTTTCGCCTTGATGTTGTTGGAACATCAAGATGTCGCTCCTTAGTTTGCTAGTTCTCCCCGGTGGGAAAAATTGGGCAAGGAAGAGAGTGGTTAGGTCGTCCCAAGTGGTGATGGATCCTGCGGGTAAGCGCTCAAGCCATTGACTAGCTTGGTCACGTAGAGAGAATTGGAATAGGTGTAGTGGGGTGGTCTCACGGGTGTCAACACTAAGGTCTATGGAATCTACGATTTTTAGGAAATCCTTAAGGTGTTGATTAGGGTCTTCGGAACGAAGCCCATGGAATGCGCATCCGCTTTGCACCAACCGGATGGTGTCGGATCTCAAGGGTGTCACATTGGCTCCTTGGTTGAGCTCAATGGTGTTTCGATAGCCTTGGTGGCTAGGTCGGGAGTACTCTCCTAAGGTGCGGGCTCTAGGAGGTTGGTGTGGTTGAATTGGGTTGTTGGGGTCAAAGATATTACCACCTTCCATGATGGCGGATGGTAATGGTTACGAACACAAGCACAAAGAAAAGAGATAGACTAAGGGGATCCTAGAAAAACAAAATAAAATCTCACTAGAAAGGAGTCTAGTGAGTAGACTTAATTTAAAATAAAATCTAGCCTAAACAATAACTATTCCCCGGCAGCGGCGCCAAAAACTTGATGCGCGTGGATTGCAACACGCACTACGTTTTAACTCTCGAGGGATCTCAAGAGGCTTGCAATCCCCACCAGGCAGTGTACCTGACCGATGTAGTATAGTGAAGTGGCAAGTACCGGGGGATTGATCGTTCTCTCACAGGGAATAGTGTTCGTTAGGCTAAAGGCTACTCTAATCTAGGTCTAAGGGTGGAGGAAGATTCTTTTTGTATTTTTATATTTTATGAAAGCAATAAAATATCTGGTTTTGGAGGAGAGGGCGGAATTAGTTGCTAGTCAACTAACCCAAGTTTATCTACTTCTATTCTACTTATATTTTTGTATTTTTATATTTTTGCGAAATCAGTGGTGGAGAGGAGTGTTTACTTAGATTTCATTACTCCCTAACTATCTTTTACCATGTGACTAGTATGTTGAGTTTGCTTGGATGACGGGTGTATTCCTAATAGGTCGTAGGGAGTGCGTTCAATTCCCTAACTCTATAAGTTCCTACCTCACTCTATGACGATACTTCAAGTATCCAAATCATGAGCTCACCGATAGCAACCTATGCATGAAATACTACCTTAAAATCAATAACGCACATATGATTCACGTTTCTAAAGTCGTTCAAGCATGTTACAATATAGGAGATTAGCCAGTTTTCCTTAGTCTAACGTAGATGAAACATTTACCTAAATACAATCACAACATACACATCACATGATAATCAATAGTTAGGTTTCATTAGATCTAAGCAAACACAAGATAAATTAGCCAAGCATATTAAAAGAAAGACAAGCACATATAGATATCACACAATACATAGACATATCGTATGATTAAATACTTATCTTCAATTGAACATGCAAGATCGAAGGGGTTGGATACCCTCCAAGGTCTGTAAAACTCGTACTAGGGTTTTGGTCCCAAGTTCTCCACTCTAAAATTCGTATCAAATAAGAGAAAAATGTTCTATATATATATATTTTGCGGGCTGACGGCGTCAGCACGGCGATTAGGGTTTCTAGACGGCCTCAGTTGACGTGGTCATGGCTGCTCATTCCAGATCTGACGGCCTAGGTTGACGGCGTCAGCATTTTGCACTATGAACTCTCTGGGTCGTCACACATCTTTTTTTCACTTCTGGACTTCACTTGATCTTGACGGTGTCACAAGTTATAAGGTGACGGCGTCAACTCCTGCATTCTTCAAGGTCTTTTGAGTTTTTGTTCTTTTCCGCACTTTTTCGCTCCAAAAACGCCCGAAAACGCTTCTTTTGAGATTTTCCCTTCAAAAGTACCTAAAATGATAAAAGAAACGACTTTGGGTGAAATCCATACCAAAAAATACGAGTTAGGACTCAAACCGACCCCTAAAAACGTAACATTTTTCGTCTCATCAAGGATATTTATCATTTAAGCACGTATTCGTCTATTGTCATTATCACACAACTAAACACTTAACGAAGTAGAAAACAAAATAATATTTCAATGTAAAACCAATTCTAAATCGTTAGTTGCTCAGTCGTGACGAATATTCTATCATAAGCTTGGCAGGGATACACATCTCCACCACTAAAGCTAAGGAGTGACAAGTCTAAAGCGGTAAAAAGGATTTTGGTTATAAGGGTTGAACCTAGCTTCGTTCAAACATCTCCTTCACAAACTTAGTAGATCACTAACGCGAGTACTCGACGCTTCAACTAACGGATGGTCACTAATGCCCTCCTTGGATCGCTAGCGCGTTATTTGCATAACGGATGGTCACCAATTCACACACTAGATCGCTGGCACGTTAGCCGATTAATCTAATACTCGGATGGTCACTACCTCATCCACACATTTAATATTCTCACTTGGCCATCATTATATCCGGATGCTCGAAAGCTAACAACGAATATAACAATACGGTTGGGTAGGGATAACATTTAGGATATAAATTGGTGTAAAAAGAAAAAAAAAATAAACAAACGGATAGATTAAAATCCTAAGTGTGGTTAATTACTTTCCCAACCATCCCATGAATAAGACTCAATTTATTGGATAACTCACGCTTTTGACACTTGAAACGCACACACGCTTTAGGTAGACACGAATCATGCTCAATAAAATCTTAATCAAAGAACAATTCATTAGTTGGCGTTCCCACAACATCCAACTCCCACTTAATCCATAGATATAGTATAATGACAATACGAATAAATAAACAATAACTTTACATAACTTTACAATGTTGGATTTAACAAACTTTCCAACTTTTTTTTTTTTTAACTAACATAAACATAAACATAGATGTGTAAAATTTCACCACATCACTACGATGATAATTTCTGGATAATTTTTCATTACTTTTCATGACTTCAGAAATAATAGTAATAGTGAAAGTAGTAAACACACGAAAAACAAGACTCAAAAATATACCATATCTACTTTCACTCCAATTGCATTGTGCAATTTCCCGACCTAACCATAGATAATGAATTACGCACGCGAACACAGGTAATGTAAGGAAACACACTTTGCCTAAAGCAATTAACCACGGATTTATAATCTACAGGGTAGGCTAAGGTGTAAGGGTGTAACGAAACATTGTAACAAAGGGTGTAAGTCCTAAAGGAATGGCTCTACGGGTTTTTCTAGGGGTATCTTACTCTAAAAATGAGAGTAACAAAAGGGTTTATACGGGGGTTAACTAACCAGTGTAGTTAGTTAATAAACAAGACATGTAAGGCTTTTTGGGTGTAATCCTAGAAATTTACCAAGTTAGACAAGTCACTCCAATTATATAAATAATACTTATTATTGTGGTCTCGAATAGTATACAAGCCAAGTTCTAAAGTTTACAAGTCACCGGCACACTAAAGTTTTTTTTTATTTTTGAAAGAATATCGTTATGTGTGCGGTTATGCAATATAGACTTTAAACAAAAATATGCTAAAATTTTTTTAAATTTTGATATATTAAGCGCATTTTAAGCATATTTTCAAAAGTTTAGGACAAGTAAATGTTCCAATTCTCCATCCCCCCACTTAAGTTGAACAACGTCCTCGTTGTTCTTGTCAAAGGGTAAAAACAAGGGAAATAAAAAGAATTAGAACAGAAAAACTCCCCTGAGATTTGCTCGGTATGATCTTCCATTATGCGTTTAGAGAGCGAAAATCAACTTGTTGTGGATGTAGGCTTTTAAGCTTCGAAAATTATTGTATCCACAAAAAGTGCAAGAAACTATAAGACCTTAATATCTTTTACACACCTGAGTCAAGAAGGTTCAACTTGCATAATACATTAGTAGTTAGTTAGAAATAAAAATAAAAATAAAAACTGTAAATCATCAGGCGGCCAATACGCCGTATCTTATGGAAGAAGATACGCCGCATTGAGCCTGGAATTATTACGAATCAGAATAAAAGATGTGTCGCATCCTTTGCCATGGATGCGGCGCATAAAATAAACTGACGAAAAGTTTTAAATAAAAAAAATGCAGAAAAATAAGATATGACCAGTGCAGGTGATACGCCGCATGCTGAGAAGTGATGCGCCGTATCTACTGCAGGTCTGACTGACTCGACACAGAAACAGAAATAAAATATTCCGGGTTGTCTCCCGGTCAGCACTTGTCTTTATTCCAGAGTCTTCAAGTTAGACTCACGTTCAGCTCCTACTTCGTTCTTGTCACGTGCCATCCTTCGTCCTTCATTCGAAAGATGTTGCCATAAAGTGTTGCAACATTTTCTTCCGTTTGATCTAGCTCCTTATTATCGATGGCTTTAATGGCAGCATATTCTTCATTAGGTTTTAATGAGTATTTAATTACCTTGTATTCTTCAGTAGTGATCATTGGAGGTTTTTGGTATGGTATCCCTAAAAGTTGACATTTTCTTTCCATGAAAGCTTCTTCTTCTTTATCGACATACTTAGAATAGTGATCCATATTCAAGTATTTATCAAATTCTTCAATGACTTCCTTATCATTTGAATCTGGACCATGTTCAATAGGTTGATAAGTGTCTCCATCACTTGATTCAGAATCGCCTTGGAGCTCATACCATTCATCCTGAAGCTTCCATTGCAGTTCTCGATTGAGTTCTGAATAGCTGTCGAATCTTTCGTGTACCCATTCTAAAAATGTTTTTCCTAAAGGTTTCCTCGGTTTATAATCACCAATAGAACCACACCAATTATATTCACTAATGCATTCGTCATCCAATTTCCACCATTGCAAACCCCTTCAGTCTTCCAATAACAGCTAGGCCATTCACAAGTCCCATCCATGAAGCGAATAGGTTCACAAGTATGTTCTAGTTCGTCATAATACGTTGGTTTATTTGAAACCCACGGAACTTGATCGTTCCATTCGTATAACCAATTATTCTTGAAAACTTCGAAGGTCTTGAATTCTGGTAAGTCCTTAGTAAATAAATCGGTGTCGACACTTAATAAATAGTTAAACTCATTAAACTTCTTGTAGGCCAGGGTCTCATAGTCAAACAGATCTGTCTCAATTCTGAACAATTCATTCTTGTCATATTTTAATTCATTCTCCGCCCTCCAAAGATTCCAAAGTTCGTTCTTAAGAGGTAGACTTATTTTCTCAGGATAACTGAATTTAGAATTCATCCAGCAAGTAAACTTTTGGTTAAATCTTTCAAGAAATTTGACTTTAAGCTCGACCCAGTCATTAATACGATCACTTAACTCAAACTTCATCCAGTCCAATGCGTCTCCTGCTAGTGAATTTGGAAAGATACGGAGCATAAACTGATTATAGCTCATGTGCTTAGATCTGTGGAGTTTAGCAATTTCGAGGATTCTTTCCATATGTTTGTCAACGTCGTCACTAGCGAATCCATGGAACGGTTTGGCACGCAAAAGCGTGATAAGTTTACTTTTTGCGGCAAATCTGTTGCATCCGTTGATCCACCTCTCGGCCATTAGTGCATTAATGCTACCCTTGTTTCATACTTTCGTGCTTTTCTTCAGTTGCAAGCATTATTGTAAGTAGGTTCCTGAAACCATCATAATTCAATCAGTAGGATTTGCTCGCTAGAAGAGAAATAAAGTTAGAAACGAGTTATAAAGAATAAAAGTCGCTGATGTCTGCAGATGATGCGCCGCATCCATAAAACTGGATACGTCGTATCTTAATACGTTAAAATTAAATCAGACTTTTATTCGAAAAATAGATACGCCGCTTATGAATTAGAATGCGTCGTATCAAATTTTTAATATCAAAAATTAATTAAATTTATTAAATATAAATATGTCGTATTATCAGAAGCTAATGCGCCGTATTAACAAAAGTTAATGCGTCGTATTTTCGTTACGTTTCGAAATTTAATATTTTTGATTTTATAGGATGCGTCGCATCGATAAAAATCGATGCGTCGCTTTTATTTAATAAATCGATTAACTGTTTTTAATTTAAAAGGTTAATACGCCGTATCTGTGAAAACAGATGCGTCGTATGGCGTTAAAGTTTAGAAAATTTTCTTATTAAAAACAGAATACGCCGTATCTTGGGGAAGATGCGTCGTACTCGAATTTATTAAATTACGTTGTTATTTTAAAGAAAAACGCAATACGCCGTATCTGATAAATCAGATGCGCCGTATCGTTTGTATCAGCACAGAACAACGACAGCAGAATAATGCAGAAAAATATACAAAATATACAAAAATCGAAAAATAAACAAATATACAAAAAGAAAAATATGCATAATATACAATGAATGCAATCTAACTAATATACATCAAAATTACAATCTAAAATCTAATATACAATTACAATCCTAATTAAAACAATTTTGCAAAGTGTTTTAGATAATAACAATTCACTCCCCGGCAGCGGCGCCAAAAACTTGATGCGTGCGTGAGTCGTGTTGTCTTTATCGTTGTAGCACATATAGGGTGTTTTATGGCCTATTCAAGTTTTAAATTTATAATTGCCGACTTATCAATGACACACACACTTAACGAGCAGTGTACCCGGTACGTATGTATATAATGGTAAGTAGGGTGTCGATCACTAAGAGTGAAACGTATTATCTAATTACTTTGCTAAATGTTTTAATGTCTAAGTTAGTTATACAAGGTTAGCTATACAATCCTAATCTAACGCAAAGGGGGGTTTCAGCCTGAGAGACTGGCACAGCTTTGGTTATGATTAATTGACCTACTCCTACTCCTAACTATGGACCGATTATCCCTAAACAGAAAAGTACGCATGCACACAAATAGATACATAAAAACAATAAGAGATCCTGTCCTAATGTTAGATAGTTTGTCACTTGTTTTATTGCTAGTTTTATATATTGTGTATTAATTTTGTCCTTTCTCGTTGGCTCTAATCTTATCGGCGAGTAAACTCTTAATGATTACTTATGACTATCCTACTCATTATTCTAAAGGTATTAGAATTAATAGGCGAGGAAAGAGGCATGGCGACCCGAGCAATGCTCAGCTAGACACAGAGGTGATCAATGCACTAATAAAAGTTACCAAAGACATCAAACTTATAAACTTTAATCGATGGGAAAGCAATTTTAAGGCGAATGAAACGGTCGCTATCGCGTAAACACTGTCCATCTATCCTGATGGATTAAAGCGTACTATTACAATAAAACAAAACTATCTAATGAATTAAATATACATGCAGGACCTTCTTACAGCTCTTAGAATCTTCTTTTGGGCATGTCTTGGCACTCTCCTTCTGTTGTAGTCGACTTTAGGGTTTGGTAAAAGGTCTCTTAAATTCGTGTAGGTCTTGGGTATTTATAGTTTCTGTCTGAGAGGTCGATGCGGCGCATGTAAGTGATAGATGCGGCGCATTGACTTAACTTCGCGTGGGGTCCAAGATTAATATATTCCAGAATATTCGTACACCGCTTTCAGATGCGGCGTATCTTGATCTTTGATGCGGCGTATATACTATAAACTTGGATTCTTCATCTGGTAAAATCTTGGTAGAGATGCGCCGTTCTTCATGAGTCGATGCGGCGTATCTGGAGTAGAACAAGTTCGATCTTCTTCGTTGACCAAAGTTTCATATGCGACGCATGTCAGAATGACATGCGGCGCATTCTTCAAAGTCAGGCAATGGTCTTCAAATTCATCTAAGTATGATGTTACGTCGTATCTGTTGAGTGAGATACGGCGTATCTTCTGAGTTCCAGTAGACTTTTGACATCTTGCTCGTTTTGCTCAAATTTTTAGTCCAAAATCGTCAACTTTCACCAAATACCTGTTTTTGCCTGAGAATTACAAAATTAAACATAAAAGCACCAATTCTCATACATAATATAATAAAACAGGTCAATAAGATAGGATAAATGATGATTAAAATATGTACTTATTTGAGTTCATCAGTTGTGCTATGTATCGTGTTGTTAAACGTCTAAAGGGGCTGAAATCCCCTTTCTGTAAGCTTCTTCATAATCAATGTAACCTACATGAGTGGGTGGATAGGTTACGAAAGGAGTTAGATGAGGTCCAAAAGGCTATTGACAAGGATCCGTTCAATTCCGCTCTTCGTGATGAGCATGCCCATTACCTTTTTGCTTTTAAGGAAGCTACATTAGATGAAGAGCGGTTCTTGAAGAAAAAAGCTAAAGTTTAATGGCTTCACGCAGGTGACTCTAATACTGCTTATTTTCATAAAATTGTTAAAAGTAAATATGCCTGTAATCGAATCAAATTGGTTCGAGACTCGGCTAATATTTTGTATGAAGGTAATGCGGTTGCAGGAGCGTTTGTTTCTCAATAGGAGCAGTTTCTTGGTGTCGAAGGTAATTGTAATCCCCTATATGACCAAAATATCTTTTCTACTATTCTTGATACTTATAAGGATGGTTTTATGGTGCGTGATGTTATGGACAAGTAAATTAAGGATGCTGTATATTCGATGGGGGATGATAAAGCCCCCGGCCCGGATGGTTACACTGCAGCTTTCTTTAAGAAAGCTTAGGATGTTGTAGGTATGGATGTTACATGTGTTATTCGTGATTTCTTTATTAATGGTAAATTTTTGAAAGAAATCAATCATATCATTATATCCTTGGTTCCTAAAGTGTCTACCCTTTCTAAGATTAATGATTATAGGCCTATAAGGATGCCCTTGGGGATCTGGTTAGTATTAATAAGTCAGTGTTTGTTCCTGGGCTTTGTATTTCGGATAATATATTGCTTAACCAAGAACTTATGCAGAATTATCATAGATGGAGAGGTCCTCCTAGATGTGCTTTTAAAGTGGATATACAGAAGGCATATGATACGGTTGACTAGGCGTTTCTTAAGTCTATTCTTGTCGGTTTTTATTTTCATTATAAAATGGTTTATTGGATCATGGTGTGTGTATCCTCCACATCATATTCTATATGTGTCAATGGGGATCTTCATGGCTGGTTCAAAGGTAAGCAAGGTTTAAGGCAGGGTGACCCGTTATCTCCTTACTTATTTACGTTGGTTATGGAGGTTTTAACCCTTATTCTGCAGAAAAAGGTTTCTAATTCGGTGGATTTTCAATTTCATCATTTGTGTGAGCAGTAGAGAATTATTAACCATTGTTTTGCAGATGATCTCTTCTTGTTTTCTAGAGGCCACCCTTCTTCGGTGGATGTTATTATGCAAACATTGGAGGATTTCAAGAATGTGTCTAGTCTTGTCCCGAGTATTCCTAAAAGCACAACTTTCTTTTGTAATGTTCCTAATGTTTTGAAAGTTGATATTCTTCAGTCAATGCCATTTGTAGAAGGCTCTCTTCCTGTTAGGTACCTTGGTGTCCCTTTAATCTCATCTAGACTGATTTATAGGGACTGTAAGGTTCTTGTCGAAATATTTGAAGGTCGTGTTAATGATTGGCAAAATAAGTTATTATCTCTTGCGGGTAGGCTTCAATTGGTCATATCTGTATTATCCTCTATGCATATTTATTGGGCTTCTGTATTTATCCTTCCTACTCGTATCATTAATGAACTGGAGCAACTTATGAGGGGTTTCTTATGGTGTTAAGGTGAAATGAAAAAGGGTAAGGCCAAAGTTGTAGCAATCCACAAAATCTCATCTGTTAGGAATACAAATATTCCTATTGAAGACTCGGTCACCATAAGAATGTAATAGCATTGAGATAGCTCTTAGTTATATTAACATTAGTTAGATATTAGTTTAATAGTTAGTTAATATGTAAATAGTATTCGTGGAATGAGTCGGGTCTTCACCCACTGTACTCGCTCTACAGCCTGTTTCATGAGGCACTATACTTGTAATTGTATATATAGCCTTTCCACCCCATTTGGAAAGGTTGGTGGTTCATTAATACACACACACAACTAGTGTGTTTCTCTCACTAGAACTTACCCTACTTTCTCTCTCTAACTTGTACCATGGAAAATATAATCTTCCACAATCCAAGACCACCCGATTCCACAACAATCAACAAAATATATCGATCCTACAATTGGTATCGGAGCCAAGGTTTTATCTACGGTTGATTTGTGGTTTCATCGTGTCAAAATCTTTTGTTTTACATCAATTGGTTTAACTGTCCACCACGTTTTGTCACTTTTTATATTATTTTTGTTATTAGCAGCTATCAGAGTGGTGTAATTTTTTTTTGTATCCTGTGGTCAAAAGTCTAATCCTTTATTATAAGTTTCACATATCTGTTTTTGTTATTTCCTTTTGGTCCAAATACCTGCAGTTTTGTGTTTAAACTTATCTTTATGAATTTTGCTCCATACTCGTGAATCTGGTCTGTTGATATAAAAACGCTATTTATATTTCTCAATATCTCTTTGTTTTGATAATCACAAAACGTAAAAACATTAAACGTAAAGTTAATACGAAAACAAGTGATTAAATGAGTTTATATCACCTAATCCAAACATAATCACTTAAGGTATGAAGAAACAAGTGATTAACAAATCAATGATCAAAGGGGAATTTAATTAAATACCTTAAAATTTATTTAATTATAAAAACTAATTATATATTTAATAAAAACATTTTTGGAAATAAAGAAAAGTGTTTTAAATATTCTAACAACTAGAATTCAAATTTTTAACCAATCTTAGTTAGTTTTTCTCCAAATAAATTTTCCCCACAAAAGACAAAAGTTTCTGGTCGGATCAGATGGCCGGCCACCTTAATTATAAGGGCGGTCACCTTAATTATTAAGGTGACCGGCCACTAATTAAGGTGACCGGCCACGCTCCTCTGTCAGAAACTTTTGCCTATAAATACCACTTCAAACCTGGTATTTTTCCTCACCTTTTGCACGGAAATTTTCAGATCCAAACCTCTCCAAACTCTTTCTAAATCCCTTTGATCATTACATTTCTTAATACTTGTTTCAAGTGATTAATCCCTCATCATCCATTCTCTTCTAAAGTGCAAAAGAAGAACACTCCTTTCTCATCCAAGATCAAGAAGTGTTGTGTGTGTATATTGTGTATATATCTTGTGAATATTTGTGTATAACTAGTATATAGTTATAAGGTGTGTAAGTTAGTTGTGTATAGAAGTCTAGTTGTGTTGAGAAGAAGAAGAAGAAGAAGAAGGTGTGAAGCTCAAGTCGTGGTGTGAAGATCAAGTCGTGTTGTGGTGTGCTTCCAAGTCGTGTTGTGGTGTGCCTCTAAGTCGTGTTGTGGTGTGCTTTAAGTCGTGGTGTGTTGTGATAAACTTGTGGTGTGTTGTGATCGACATCTAGCTTAGTGTCGTTAAATATATAAGCAACGTTGTGTTGTGAAGGTTTTCTCCGCCATAAGGGAGCTTGTTGACGTAGTGAAGAAAACTCCCGAGTTAGGTGCTCGGGGAGTGGAGTAGGGACAAGGAACGAGACCTTATGGCCGAACCACTATAAATCTCTCGTGTCACGGTGCATACTTTCCAACTCTTACTCTTTCATTATTTACTTACTTGCATGCGTATATATATATATTGTGTATATTGTATGTGTGCATGCTGTTGATCTAACGTAAACTAAGAATCAAAGTTTTCAAAACAAAACGTTATTTTATAACTTGTAAAAAGAGCGTAAAACTATTTAACCCCCCTTCTAGTTTTCCACAATTGGTATCAGGAGCCACGTCTAACAAGATTTTTAAAATATATTGTATTTTAAAACTTGAAATCGATCTATGGAAATGGAAAAATATTTAGAAGGGAAAATTGATTTTAAACCACCATTCCTTGAAAATGAAAGGTTTCTTGAATGGAAAAATAGATTCGAAATTTATGTAAAATCAATACACTATCATCTTTGGCATGTCATTTCAATTGGTGATAGTGAACTAAGGTTTTAAAATGTTATCTTAAATACGGAGTATTTCATTTCATTTACATTTATTTTCAAATTTATCTCAAACGTTTCCGATCATCTTCTCCGGTGACGTGCTCTGTTCATAATTTCAGATGGCGTGTTCCGATGACGTTTTCCGATTGAGGCGACGTTGTTGTTTCATTACAACAGTGAGTTAATTTGTTCTGTTTGTATGTAATTTTACTCATGTGATAGATTTATGATGTATGTGTAACGCTTAATCGTAATTTAGGTTTTTTATAGTTATGCGAATTAATGATTTATAATTAAGCTTTGGCGATTATCTCGGTTTTGTATAAGCTAAAGTGTGTAGACTAGTTGTTTTAAAACTAACGAGGAAACTAACGGAATTTGGCTCTCGATGGTTTTTTGCACATTTGCGTAACGTTAGTAGCTTTTTTTTGTGCCTTCATGTCTCGGTCCTATTTTTACGATTTCGTGATACTTTAGTGACTATTTTTGCATATATAATAATAATAATAATAATAATAATAATAATAATAATAATAATAATGAAATAATAATAATAATATATGATAATAATAATAATAATAATAATAATAATAATAATAATAATAATAATAATAATAATAATAATAATAATAATAATAATAATAATAATAATAATCAATCTCAGCTCGTAAGGAGGTGGATATTTGGCTTTATTGAGATAGTGACAGATCCTTACGACCGGCTGATATATTACTTTATTCTTGGGATGATGGGCGTGATGTATGTGTTGATCTTACGGGATCGTCGCCCTTGACGCAATCTGGGATGATAGATTTTTTGCCAGGGCGTGCGGTTATTGACGCCGCACAGCGTAAACGTGTCAAGTACGATGCCAAATGTGTTGATATCGGGTATGGTTTCCTCCCTTTCTCTTTCTCTTCTTTTAGAGAACTTGAGAAAGATGCAGTAGCCCTATTAAAGCGTATTCGACACTTCTCTATGACTCAAGATGTTGGGGCACGTGCTGCGGCTCATATTTTTAATAGGGTCGGTTTTGCTATTGCTAGAGGTGTGGGGGCCCAGTTGGTTTCTCGGCTCCCCACCAATTTCTTGTAAATTCTATGAGTTTTTAATAAAGTGAAGTTTATAATAAAATAATAATAATAATAATAATAATAATAATAATAATAATAATAATAATAATAATAATAATAATAATAATAATAACCTTTCAAAAAAAAATAATAATAATAATAATAATAATAATATTACCAAAAGTGAACTAAGGTTTTAAAATGTTATCTTAAATACGGAGTGTTTCATTTCATTTACATTTATTTTCAAATGTTATCTCAAACGTTTCCGATCATCTTCTCCGGTGACGTGCTCTGTTCATATTTTCAAATGTTGTTTCATTACAACAGTGAGTTAATTTGTTCTGATTAGGGATGGCAACGGGTCGGGTTTGGGTCGGGTTTTAGTGAACCCGTACCCGTTTATAATATCCAAACCCGTATCCGCCCCATTACCCGCTGGATACCCGTTTAATATTATCCATCGGTTTTTCGGGTTTCCCCGCGGGTTTCGGTTATCCCCAATTAAATATTATATGGACAAAATGGCGGTATTAATATTAAGTCAACAATGAAATCCACCGAAAAAACAAAGGAAAATACCATAATATATTCATTTTTTTAAAAAGTTAAAGAAAATGAATATCTTATCAAACAATTTAACGCTTTTGAATAATTCATGTATAGAGTAAAATATGTTATGTAATAAAGAAACGTATATAAAATAATATAATGAAAAAAATTATATATAATGTATATATATTTTAGTTAATTATAATATCAATAAAGCGGGTATAGATTCGGGTAAACGGATACGGGTACGGGTAATCGGGCGGGTATTACTAGAACCCGTACCCGGCTAAAAATTTATATCAATACCCAAACTCGCACCCAAACCCGTCAACCCGCCCCCGAACCCGACCCAGCCGGTTCGGGTTTCGGTTTTCCCCGTCGGTTTCGGGTGCTTTTGCCATCCCTAGTTCTGTTTGTATGTAATTTTACTCATGTGATAGATTAATGATTTATAATTAAGCTTTGGCGATTATCTCGGTTTTGTATAAGCTAAAGTGTGTAGACTAGTTGTTTTAAAAAGACGTGTGTGATATAGATTGAGATGACTGTAAAATATGGGGAAATTTGTGTTGTTCATAAAGCTGTGTTGTATTATGTAATTAAGCATTTGTTTGGGATAGATTATATGAGTTCCTTTAGTTATCAACTGCGAATATGGTTAAACGTCTTAAGTTAATGCCTTATGATTAGGTTTTTGAAGAGTTGGATTGCGACAAACCTCGGATTCTAAAAGCATTTAAGTGTTAGATAAGTTGCTCAACAGTTGTAATGTCATGGTCTGCACTTAAAAATGTTATGACATATTCAACAAGAGGGGATTGAAAATTAGTTTATCAAAGTTATTAATGGCGCATCTGTAGTGATGACCTCTTTGCTTAGTTTATCCGATTACTTAATGCTCAAAGCTCACAACTTTTTTTTTTTTTTTTTTTTGGTACTAATTGGTTATTTAGACTGTTTCCAGAATAATGGTGCTTGGCTACCACCTTGACTTGCACTCTTTTGATTGGTTATCAGACAGTTCGTTTAAAGTCATTTTTACATGTCCCGTTTATACTTTGTTTTAGTCGTTGTGAGAAGACATGTAAGTTATTGTTTTGTTGTGGCAGGAATTGGAGAAAAAGACACTAGCTTGAAAATGGGTTGAATAAAAGGATGAAAATGCTGTTATCAGTCACCGATGTATTTCGCGTTCTCTGCGTTCCTGCAAACACCTGGTCAAATTACTTTCGTTGCTAATTTTCAAAAGGGTTTACGAGAATCTTTACGGGAAATATTCGGGTATTTAGCAGAAAAACTTAATAAAGATTTAAAGGGTCACTTCTCGCAATATGCTAGATGCCTCATGTTGAAGATCTTTATGCTGCTGCACATGCACCAAAACTAGAGGCTTTTGAAAATTGTACTGAAGACATCAAATCCATTTCTCCAGAAGCTTACAACTGGGCTATTAGAAGTGAACCTGGGCATTGGGCAAATACGTTTTTTGGTGGGTTAAGGTATAACCATATGACGTCTAATTTTGGCCATCTTTTTTACTCATGGGTTTCGGAGGCAAATGAGTTACCAATAACTCAAATGATTGATGAATTGAGTGTAAGATGATGCAGTTGATTTATCAACGTAGAGTTGAGTCGAGTCAGTGTATCACTCTGTTAACACCTTCCATGGAAGATAAGCTAAAGAATGAAGTCAATAAAGCTCGATCAGTCCAAGTTTTGAGGTCACATGGAAGCAAGTTTGAGGTTCGATATGGTGAAACTGTTGATGTAGTTGGCATTGAGAATTGGGATTGTAGCTGTAAAGGATGGTTGCTTACGGGTTTGCCTTGTTGCCATGTTATTGCTGTTTTGGAATCATACGGGAGGAGCCCATATGACCATTGTTCTAGATACTTCCATGTCGAGACATACCAGCTGACATATGCGGACTCTATTCACCCTATACCTAATGTTGAACGGCTAGTGGATAGTGAAGCTGAAGATGGTACAGTTCTTGTAACCCCTCCACCCACTATGAGGACTCCTGGTAGGACCAAGATAAGGAAGGTTGTACCTGGTGGTCGTATTGGACCTTCTGATTTCCTTAAACGTCAACTCCAGTGCGGCAAGTGTAAAGGGCTCGGTCATAATAAGCGATCGTGCAAGTAGGTGTTTTCTTTTTTTTTTTTTTTTTTTTTTTTTTTTTTTCTGACTATAATACTTGGTATGAATTACAGATACGGTCCCTGTGGTTTGCTTGAGTTGATTTCTCATTAATACTAATTACAGATATGGTCCCTAAAAGGTCTGCTTTAACAATTGGTCCCTCTAGCATGAACTAATGTCACAGTTGGTTCATCAGTTAATGTAGTTAGTTTTGCTTTTGTCTCTAATCAAGGGCGAGGGAACAATGTCTTAATTTTGAGCAAGCCACAAGGACCATTCATTTAATTAACTCTAATAATAATTTTGTTTTTCTAACCCATGAGGTCTTGAGCAAAATTGTTTTTTTGTTGCAGAGAGATTGAGGACTAGCATGTTGCAAGTGGGCGAAGATAATAAAGCGGACAGCTGTGGAAGCCCTAGGCCGAGTTGGTGTTCGTAATTTTAATTTCTTAGGCTGTTTGTTTAGTTGGGGTTAGTGTTCTGTCTAATGTAAATGCTGATAGTTATTTCATTAGCAGGCTTTGCTTTTGGGAAAGATTTCAAGTAGAAGTTAGTTTAGTTGTGGATGGTTGATGCTTAATGTTTGTGACTTATGCTGGTTAGGTTTTTGTTTTAAACATTTTTACAGTCCTTGTATGCACAGTTAGTTTGATTTTCTTATTTGCTTTGTAATTTCAGTATCTCTAGATAAGCCTCTCACCCTTATGAGTCTTATTACTGTATTGTTTCACTGCATAGCTTTTGAAATGGTGGTATCTAACACCTCTGCGATTCCGTCTTTCAAAACACCCTTTTACTTCTAGCAGCAAAGAATTGGAAACGCCTTGATGGGAGTTGAATCTTAGACTTGCTTAGGGCATCAAGTCTATGGTGTCTGTTACTAAGCGACTTCTTGAACTACATAAAAATTAAGGGTGGCAATTGGCAAATACTGATTTTACATGATTTATATTTGATTATTATAAAATACTACTGTGTTAGCAAATGCCCATTGAGTAATCAACTCCAATTTGTTAATTTCCATAATAGATTTATGCTCGTCTCACTCATCTGCATGTTGTTCATTGTCATTTGCGCCAAGGCGCGTAATGTTACCTTGCTTACACCTTATTACAGAACATTTTTGTTATATCACGTTTCAGTATGCCAAAAATGAATTACTGATTGTATATGATTGTATATCAAGATTTAACATTTTCATTCTATGCTCGTCTCACCCATCGCTTTAAATACATAGAACATACGAACTTAACTTATCCAACAACTAGAATTTTCTACCAAACAACATTTGCAACACATGTTCTTCCTAAGCCTCAGCATCCCTCTGAAGCTTCTTGTAAACAAAACCTTTAGCTAAAACCACAAACATAACTAAACCAAAGCCACTCAAACACGCCAAAAGCCAATAAAAATAATCTAGGTGCATCTTGTTCAAATTTGCCCCCTTCAACCACTCATCGCCACGACGTGTGGTAACCATTCTGACAACCGATATCAATGCACTGCTCATGAAGCTCCCCACACCCAAAATACTCAAATAAGCTGCAGCCCCTAAACTCCTCATTTCATCCGGGACCTGATCATAAAACAACTCCTGCAGACCAACGATCGTTAACATGTCTGCCACACCTATTAGGACATACTGTGGTACTAACCACCAGGCACTCATTGGAAAAAATGATTCTTGATCATCCATTAGTCCTTGGTGTTTTGCAACACCGATCCTTTTGGATTCGACTAGAGCCGCCACAATCATTGTTAAGATTGAGAAGAATATCCCAAAGCCTATTCGTTGTAGCATTGTGATTCCCGAGGGCTGCTTAGTGAGGTGTTTAGCTGTTGGGATGATGACGCGTTCATAGAATGGGATAACGGTTAAGATGGTTAGGCCAGGGATGACTTGAAATGATGCTGCTGGGATTTTGAACTTGGTAGAACCGATGGTGCGGTTTAATTTTTCAGCTTGTAAGGTGTAGAAGGTGCCTAGTTGGGCTATGACAATGCTGAATATTATGCAAGATATCCAAATCGGAAGTAGGCGCATGAGGAGCTTCACTTGCTCTACCTCGTTCACGGTGCAGAGTCTCCACTCATCGTGCTTTGCTGCTGATTTGTCTCTGTCATCTATTAATGCTGCCTTGTCCAAAAACCTGTCATATTTCGTATATCATCACTGCCTGCCTCAAGATAATTGCACGAAAGGAATAGCATATTGTTTCAAATGTGCATAATTGATGCGGGTTTTAATTAGCTTTATGCAAACTTGCATGTAATATAATAACAGAGACTCATTAAACTGTATTTTTGAGACGAAGATTACCTGAATTGATTGGTGTGGGCCAAGACTCTGGTTTTAGCAACACCACTTTCCTCCCCTTGGACATACATGTTGAACTCGTTTTCTAGGGACAAGTTCCTCTTTTTAACTGCTGCCACAATCACATGCGCCACCTTTGTAATTGGGCTTCCCACCTTAACCTCCCGACGATACGTATTTTTTCCAGCTAAGAACACGATAAAAGCGGCTGCCACCACCATTGCAGGTATAGCAAACCCCCAGCCCCAATTAATGTTGAACTGCACAGAACTCACAGCTAGTGTGCCACTGATGGCTCCAAATACGATCCCCAAATACCACCAGTTGAAAAAGGATTTCTTGACCGCTTTTTCCTCTGGAATACCATCGTCAAATTGGTCGGCAGCAAATGTCTGAATGCATGGACGATGTCCGCCTTCACCAATGTTGATCACGTGAAGCGCGATGAAGAACGGTAGTACTTGATGCTTGGGATGTATTGTCACCACAGATATCGCCAACATCAGCAGTCCCTAGAACACAAATTGTCACGAAAAAAGTGTAATCAGAGGTAGTAACTTTTTTTCAATTAAGTGAGGTCGGTTTTTAATCGTGTAGTTGGTTAAAATGTAAAAAACATCAAAGAAAGTGATCGTATCTAAATACCAAAAAACGTACGTACCAAGAGATAGATAATCGAGCAAGCATATATATATATTTCTTAATAAAAATCCTATGAAACATTATTGCACGTGCTGAGTGGTGCATAAAGTCACTGAATTTCTTGTTTTCTAATTTCGTTATTATTGTTTTTACCTTTTAAGAATAAAGTCAACCTAGCTACATCCTATCCTATGTAATGTTGAAATTAATCATACGATTCTGCCTCTCAAATGTTGTACTGTATCCACATTAACCATAGAGAATATCATATGTAATAAAAAGTTCAATAATTTTTTCAAAAGACTAGCTAGTACTCCGTATTTAGGCATGTTTAGAGATATGATAACATATAGAAAATGAAAAATGTACGTACGAAGAGATAGGTAATCGAGCAAGCATATATATATATTACTAATAAAAATCCTATGAAACGTTATTGCACCTACTGAGTGTGCCATAAAGTCACTGAATTTCTTGTTTTCTAATTTCGTTATTATTGTTTTTACCTTTTAAGAATAAAGTCAACCTAGCTACATCCTATCCAGTGTAATGTTGAAATTAATCATACGATTCTGCCTCTCAAATGTTGTACTGTATCCACATTAACCATATATAGAGAATATGTAATAAAAAGTTCAATAATTTTTTCAAAAGACAACTAGCTAGTACTCCGTATTTAGGCATGTTTAGAGATATGAAAACATATAGAAAATGAAAAAAAAAAGTACGAACCAAGAAATAGGTAATCGATGCGAAGATGATCATGTTGAATCGACCAAAATAAGAATCTGCTAAAAAACCACCAACAAGGGGAAAGATGGCTGAGACACCATGCCATATGTTGACATTTTGAGCTGCTCTTGCAAAAGGCTCTTTTAGAACTATTGTTAGGTAATTGATGAGATTTCCCGTTATCCCATAGTAAGCAAATCGCTCTCCGAATTCCACAACTGTAACATCAACACGTCCAATAGACAGGGAATCATATATATGTATATACAGATGGATATATAAGATGCTAGAGAAAAATACACTAGGACCAAAGAGCTTACACATGATGAAAATGGCAGCTTTCCAACCACCTTTGGTAGGTCTGTTCGAAGAAGTGTTAGCATCCATGCGGTCACATTGGTTAACAGCCATTGAAGTCTCCATTGCCATTTAAGAAAAGTAGTGAAAGTTAAGTGTGTTGAAGTGGTAAGTGCTAAGTAGTATTTATAAGAGAAAGAGTACGTTGGGGAGGGGGAAGTTAAAAGGGATTTACTTTGTACATTTTAGTACATTGCTTAGCTTGTTGATAATTCGATTTCTCAAATATAGTTAGAAAGTAATTAAAGTAAAACAATACGTGTGTCAATTTCTTTCTTTTTACTTTGTACATTTTAGTTAGAAAGTGAAATAGATTACTGGGAATTCACATAAATTTGCATTACGCAAGGTAGTTGTTCGATCACTGAATACCAATACAAAACTCTAAACTGGGATATATTTATGGATGTGTGGCACATATATAATGCAATGCAAGCAAATGACGTTAAAGTTAATTATCCAAACGAAATATATACTTATATAGTAAAAATTCAATAATGCTCCACGTATTATTTAGTTAAAGTTTAGTTTTTATACGTATTATTTAGCAAATGACGTTATAGTTAATTATCCAAACGAAATATATACTTATATTATAGTAAAAAAAATCCAAATGCATCTAATTTCTAACCCCCACCTTCCGAGTCACGTAGTGAAAATTAAATTTAAGTGTGTAAACTGTAAAGTGCTACTCGTAGTATTTATAAGAGAAAGATTGAGTTACATTCGCTTGCTCACACAATACACCCTTTTGGCAGAATACATACAACAAATGTAATATAGCCACACTAAAAGGGATTTACTTTGTACATTTTAGTATATTTTTAATAAATTTAATTTCAATGTAGTTAGAAAGTGTATAGATTACTGGGAAAAAGAATAATTCACATAAATGTGGTTAATTGGTATATATTGCACCACTTATTAACCCAATACGTATATATTAAAAACTTATTTAGTCACAATGTAATTGTTCTATTTTATAGGTTTAACCAATCAAAAATCTTTCTTAGATGTCAATTTGACATCTTATTAGTTGACAACCACTTTTCAAAATCGTGTGTAACATTTATGGCAAGCACTTACTGACTTACTATACGATGGTAAAAGTTCACTATCATCTTTAATTTATTTCTCCAATTGCTATCTTTATTTAAAGAAACCCTAGTAGAAACATTATCATGCAAGTCCTATGCATGTTCCTTTTTTCTTCTTTTGCATATTATATATAACTACGTGTAGACTTAAGTAGCTAACCTCCAAAAAAAGATTGATGGAATCGTGTTTCTTTGTTATACTAGATCGTTTAATTATTACTTTTAAACGTATTTTCAAATACATTTAAAAGCTAAAATACGTAATCTTGCTTTTTTCGTAATCTTAGGCTATGTGTGCAAACTGGACACTAAGGGTAGCGTTGCAACAAGATATATATGAAACTAATTTTATCCATAATCTTGTAACTATTCTATGTAAAAAGGTTGAGCTAATTAAAATGTGTTAGTTGTTTGAGATAAATCTTTTTTTTTTTTTTTTTTTGAACATCCTAAAATGTAATGTTTAACCATCTCACACTTAGATAATTGTGAAAAGAAAACAAAAAATCCTTTTTAACTTTATTAAGAATCAATTCTGACTTATATTCATTTACATGTAATTCTTGAGAGTAATATGTCAACTGAAAACGTAAAAGTACCATAAAACCTACGTTTATTAATATAAGAACGAGAAAACAACTATTAATAAACTTATATAAATATTGTACGAAGTGATATTGTACGAGAAAACAGCTATTTTTTTTTGTGTAAAGTGCTAGTATTTGTAAGAGAAAGAGTGGGGGAGGGAAGTTACATTTGCTTGCTAACAATACACCCTTTTGGCAGAATACAACAAATGTAGTTAGAAAGTGACATATAGAATAAAGTAAAACAATATGTATGTCTGTGACATTTCTTTCAAATGTCACGTTAAAAGGGATTTACTTTTAACATTTTAGTAAATTGTCTTTTAGTAAATTTTATTTCAAATGTAGTTAGAAAGTGACATATAGAATAAAGTAAAACAATATGTATGTCTATGTGACATTTCTTTCTTTTGGCATAAAACTTAGAAAATGATTTGAGGTTAGGGGTGTAAATGAAATCGAACGCTTGACTACTAAAACTTATCGGTTAGATTTGTAAATGAATTCAACATTTAAAGAGAAATTCATAATCTGTATGGTAAAAATTATATTTGTGATCGTTTATTAAATTGAACGAACATGAACAAAAATTTGTATTCGTTCAGTTCAATTAAAAGAACATGAACACAACTCTTGTTCATTTAGTTACGTTCGCGAACGTCCGATAACGTATTCGATAATGTTCGCTTATGTTTATTTGTGTATGTTTATTTTTATATGTTCACTTATCATATCTATTTATTATTTATTACTGTTAAAAGAAACATACTTAGACAAATTAACACATAAAAAATATGATCTATCCATTATGAATATATTAGGCTTGTTCTTATATCGTTTAACACCTTAATGAAAAAATATAACGGACATGGATAACTTTATTTTCTAAACCAACAAACACGAGCTAAAATTTTTGTCCATTTAAATGTTGCGTTCGTTTGTTTATCCTATTAAATTTAAACAAACAAACTCGAACAAACCTTCATCCATGAATCTTGGTAATTCTTAGCATGACATAAGGTAACAAACATAATTACATGCTCAATTTCCATATGCTCCACAAATTAACCACCGCATCTGTTGAGCTCAAAAGAAAGCATGTTAGGGGGAAATGATCCCTGCTGCAAATAGCAACCAACTTACCAACTACTAGGTAGGGGTGTGCACGGTTCGGTTTGGGTCGGTTTTGGCAAAAACTGAAACCGAAACCGAATGTTCGGTTTTTTGCATGACCATAACCGAAACCGTTCGGTTTTTCTCGGTTCAGTTTTTCTCGGTTTCAATCGGTTTTCGGTTCGGTTTTTCGGTTAACCGTTTGTACTCAGACCAATTGCCCAACAATTATTTTTTTCTTATTCCGTTAAATTCAAGTAAATGTAAGTAAATAAGTTAATACTTAGAGAAGAAGGAAGCTCAGTAGCATACGAGCATCCATGAGGATCTTTTGCCCAATTGTATACAATTTCTTACAAAGTTACAACAATGTAATAAGGCTCTAAATTCTTTTCTAACCAAATGTATACAATTCTGTCACAAACTAATATCCTACATTCCTACTTGCCTAACTAAATAGCAAAAGCATAACTGTAGTAATATAATAAGGCTCTAAATTAAGGAGATGAAGTAAATTAGATGAAAAAAAAAAAAAAAAACGAGAACAATTATACATCCTTTAGGGGTGTGCACATTTCTTAAAAGTTATTAAAACTCTTTTGACGTTTGGTTTTCCTAGATTAATTTTCAAAATTCGATCCATTCCCTAGAAGGGCCAGTACCAAGATAGATAAATATGTAAAGAGTAATACTAATAGAAATAAAATATATATTATAATTAACGAATTCGGTTTGGTTCGGTTTATGTGGTTCGGTTTCTATGTCAAAACCGAAACCGAACCGAAAGTTTGGTTTTTTGAAAAATAAAAAACCAAACCATCGGTTTTTAGTTTGGTTCAGTTATTTTGGTTCGGTTTTTTCGGTTTTCGATTTTTTCGGGTTTTTTTCTCACCCCTACTACTAGGTATAAATCAGGGACCATTTGTGTACAATAAAGGACTATTTTTTGCGTACCGACAGTAGAGGTAAGTTTGTTGCACCACTTATTAACCCTTAATCCGTCTATTTTTTTTATTGCTCTTTTACATTTTAGTGACTTCTAAATCTTAATCTTTTATATAATTAAGGAAAACCAATGTTTTGAAAACCGGTTTTGAAATCGACCCGTTCGAGTCACCAGGCACCGGGTCAACCGGTTCGACAGGTTCGACCGCCGGGTCAACCCGGTTTTCAATTTATTATCTTTTTTATTGTTTTGATCGGGACAAACCGGGTTTTTATTTAAAAAATTTTTTGAAAAAACGAAACCCAGCCGGGTTTCGAGAACCGGGTTGACCCGAGTCACTCAAAATCCGGCGGGTCTAACCGGTTAACCCGGTTTTAGAAACCCGTGTTTTTTTTACCCCTTTCTTTGGTCGGAACCGGTCGAACCGGTTAACCCGACCAGGTCGACCCGGATTTCAAAACACTGAGAAAAACCCTTACGGAATATGACATTTTGAACAACTAAATCTTTTTTTATTTTTTATTTTTTATTTAAACACGTGACATTGGTCCATAAAAGGATGTTTTGTAATGTACATCAACACTTGAAAACTCTTACATAATTTGGTTTTTTAAATTCATGTCTATATTTACTAGAAGAATACCCGTTCAAAGCAACAGTGCATAACTTTGTGGTTTTGATGTGACTAAGATGCAACATTTAGGAGTTTAATTTGTATGTATTGTGAGAAAATAATTTATGTGTTATAAATGAAAAAATGATAAAAGTTTGACCACTAGACAATATATAAAATATTAATTTAGTTGTGGAGGTTATATTTTTAATTAAAGGTAAATTAAGCAGTCTATTTATTTATTTATTACTCTTTTGTAAGTTTTAAGAATAGAAAATTTCATGTTTGATTTATAAGTAACAGAGATATAATGTCACATTTCCTTACTCATGTTGACTTTATTCAACTAACACAACATTCACTATTTCAATTAATAAAGGTCTTGACTTCTTATGGCCCATTGAAATATTTAATCCTGAAAAGAATTTTTATTTGAAGGAGACGGAAAAAAAAATTGTAACTTTTTTGGTTAGTCAACATATATCTATAATGTCTCAAAATAGTTGTTAATCTTTTTATAGCTTTAGATATCAAACTGTTGGCCAAAATGTAAGATTATCAAAACTTTTATCTCGTGATCAATGAGCGGTTTGAGAGTTGAAGAAACTATAAGTCTAACATACCTTGTACGTAACCTTCATTAAATAGGGAAAGTTTTGTACAATTAATAAACCTTAAAATAGAAATCGTAAAGTTAAACAAACGTCACAATTCCACCCTACTCTCTTAAATAGGGAAAGTTTTATACAATTAAAAAACCTTAAAAAGAAATCTTAAAGTTAAACAAACGTCACAATTCCACCCTACTTGAACAAGTTCACCGAATACCAAGTTAGATAACATTTTGTACACTCTAAATTGGTATATATTTATGGATGTGTGGCACACATATAATGTAAGCAAATGCCGTTAAAGTTTATCCAAACGAAATATATACAAAGCGCAGCAGACGAGGGATCTAGAGAAAATTATTTTATTTAGAAAAGAAAAAAAAACAAAACAAAACATAAGAATTGTTATAAATTCATTTGTCAATACACTTTATAACTTAACGATATCTGTCATTTTGAATATCCATTGTTTTGCACTTTTGATAAAAGTTAGCATTGTTCAAATATATTAAATTAAAAAAAGATATAAGATTCTTTTGTAAACTTATTTAAGGGAAAAGATTGCACAAAAGGAACACCAAAAGAAGTGGAATACGTAATGAAGTGAAGTATTTTTAGACAAAGATAGAGAGGGGATATTGTTAATTACTCATACTATATTAAGAATTTGGAATTGGAATATCTATTTCTGTAACTATATGTAATTGTTAAAGAATTTAATAAAAATAATTAGAGTATGTAAAATTGTATTAGTAAGATTGAAGATGCACAACGTTTCAATCGGCTATAGCACGAATTGTAAAATTAATTTTCACATTGCTTCCACCAAAGCCTACTTACACGAGACAAGTGAAGAATCAAATACATTGTGATTTTAGATTAAAGATTAAAAAAGAAAAGTAAAAAGCATTAGTTACATAAAGGTTAAATTCAATAAATTTACAAAAACGAAATTTGCCAAAGTTTTCAAATGGAAAATGACATGACAACAAAACAATAAGGATTGGTAATTTGTTGCCAAAAAGTAAGTATGACAGCACATATACATGCTACAAAAGGATGGTGCAATGAAATACAGATTTGTTCAAGCAAAGGGAATAACGTAAGAAATACATGCATAACTACCATTATTAGAAAAATCATTACTAGTAATAGATAAGACCATTCCTTATGGGGTATAAAAGCATCCTAAAACGTAACTTTTTTTTTTCTTTTTTTTTATTGAACATCCTAAAACGTAACGTTTAAGCTATCATAAACCATATCAAACTTAGATAATTGTGAAAAGAAAACAAAAAATCTTTTTTTAATGTTATTAAGAATCAATTCTGACTTATATTCATTTACATGTAATTCTTGATAATAATATGTCAATGAAAATGTAAAATTACCATAAAACCTACGTTTATTAATACTAGGCGAGTACCCGTGCATAGCAACGGCATTTTATAGCGGTAGATAGTTATAGTTATAGTCATTTATATTTTTTCTTAGAAATGTCGTCACATGTAAATTTTCATCCTTCCACTTTGCTTGTAACATGACTTTTGATCTCATCAATCATGTGGAAATTTAAATCATTGAACACTTCATCATATTGTTGACAGAAATGAATATTCATATCAACCATGATAAATGGAAATGTTTATGACATGCTACTTTGATAGCACCGACCATATAAGTAAGAAACCAAATCTCTACACATTCTTTATCATAATATCTAAATTGAAAAAATTACATTAGAAAATGATATGATTTACCTTTCTAAAACAGTTATATGGTTTAGATGACCTAGAGTACTTGAGTTTCTTCAACTATTTTGGATCGATGTGATAAACATACTATGCCGAACACTTGCATAGTTACATCTTTATTAATATACATACGACTATATGAGTCAACATGGGGTTTATTTTTTTAACATCTTTATCACTATACATGCGTTCAATCAATCCTCATTGATGTTTCATCCTCAACCAACAAAGTCGTCCCTACTAAATGAAATTGGGAAAACAAAACAAATATGGAAAAAAGACTTGGTCTTTATGTTAAAAACCTGCAACGAAAACATGTGTTGAGAAAATTTTATATCTTCCACTAATCAATCTTTGTGTCTCAATGAAGACCCCAAATAAACAAAAAAAAAATGAATAGACAATGAAATTGAAATCTACTAAACATGAAAGACATACCTTATGTTAAGTAGCAAACTACACAAAATTAACTAGATTGCTCCATCCCTTTCACGATGACCTAAAACAAAGTAAACAACAATTAATGAGATTAAAAAAATAAAGTTACAAATTGAATGATAGAAAAAGCAATTTGAAAGAAAGAAATGATTGAATACAAACATATAGGTATTTTTATAGTGAGAATTTGTGACCTTTATGTGCAAGCTTGTAATTCAAATTGTTTTTTTAATGTTATTGACCATCTTTACATAAAACGTGTTATCACATTAATGTGTTTGTCTCACTTCTAAAATTAAGTAGTAACAGAAACCTCTATTAATAAAAATAGTCAATGTTCCAGCAATCGTTTCCTAACATAGACCACATCAACTTTCTTCTCCTTTGCACCAATGCAATAGGGAAGTTGTTACACCAATGAATACTTTCCTTCTCTTTTGCATTGAATACTTCCAAACGTCCAATGTCTAGCACTCGTTTCCTTACAACAATTGGGAAGTTTGTTCACTTTCAAGGTTTGACTCTAATTTCACTTTTTCACTTTCAAGGTTTGACTATTTTTGCATTATATGTAGTTTAGATTTAGATAAGAACAAGAAAACAACTATTGATAAACTTATATAAATATTGTACGAAGTAATATCTATCCTCTTAGTCGTATTGGACCTTCTGATTTCCTTAAACGCCAACTCCAGTGCGACAAGTGTAAAGGGCTCGGTCATAATAAGCGATCATCCTAAAAGGTCTGCTTTAACAGTTGGTCCCTCAAGCATGAACTAATGTCACAGTTGGTTCATCAGTTAATGTAGTTAGTTTTGCTTTTGTCTCCAATCAAGGGCGAAGGAATAATATCTTAATTTTGAGCAAGCCACAAGGACCATTCATTTAATTCACTCTAATAATAATTTTGTTTTTTTAATAGCTAACACATCAGGTGTTGAACAATTTTTTTTTAATTTTATTTTACAGAGAGATTGAGGACTAGCATGTTGCAAGTGGCCAAAGATAATAAAGCAAGACAGCTGTCGAAGCCCTAGGCCGAGTTGGTGCTCGTAATTTTAATTTCTTAGGTTGTTTGTTTAGTTAGGATTAGTGTTCCGTCTAATGTAAATCACTACAAGAAAAAGTGGCTTTAGTGACGAGATTGTTTTTTAGTCACTATTAGTGACGAGATAATTTTTGGTCATCGTCAAAAAGCTAGTGACGAAACTTATAAGTGGTCACTATGTAGTCATTAAATTAGTAAATTACATGCTAGCTATTTTTTTTTTATCTAGAGTAGTGACAACGAGAAATTTGGTCATTAACAAACTAAACATTAGTGATCAAGAATAAGGGCATTTAGTTATATACTTGTTAAAACTTGCATAATATTCGTATATTAATCTAAAAATCGTAAACACTATGAAACATTACGTATAAAAAACTTGTATTATAGAGAAATATGCAAATTAAAAGTGCAGATAATTAACTTTAATTGATGCATTCACCCCAAAACATATTATTTGAAACCAATATTTTGAAAACCGGGTTTTTAATTGAGCCGGTCGAGTCACCGGTTCAACCGCCGGGTTTTAAAACACTGTTTGAAACATAAACTTTCAAATTTCAAAATGTAAAAAAAAAAAAAAAAAAAAAAAAAAAAAAAAAAAAACCTTGTATATCAAACATGTAAAAGAAAATAACTTTAAAAAATAAATAAATAATAATAATAACTCAGCTGGTCAAACTTGGTGAAAAATAAGTTTGACGTGTTTTTGGACCTTACTTACGATAGGACAAAAGGGTATCATATAAAAACATCGTATCAACCTTTTAGTTCCAGTAATAGATTTTGATCACTTTATGAAAAAAATATGTTATTAGCTGACTGAAATACAATTGCACGAAACTTGTCATACAAATCAAGACAAGCCTTGGGGAAACACATTAAATAGTACAAGATTCGAGCACTAAGAATAGAGCTGAGTATTCAGCGCGATAATAAGTTTTGTAGATGCCATTCATACTATAGAAATCTAATGGCGACTTCCTCCACCAAAACCTCCACCCAGACCACCACCGCCTCCAAGACCACCACCATTTCCAAAGCCTCCACCCGCTCCAAAACCTCCACCGGAACCACCACCTCCTCCAAGACCGCCGCCTCCTCCACCACCTAGACCTCCCCCGCCACCTAGACCTCCCCCACTACCTGCACCACCTCCAAAACCGGAACCACCACCAAAACCACTACCACCACCTAAACCTCCACCGCTACCTCCACCTAGACCTCCACCACCACCGCCACCAAGTCCACCTCCACCACCAAGTCCACCACCTCCTCCAGCTCCACCACCAAGTCCACCTCCACCACCAAGTCCACCACCTCCTCCAGCTCCACCACCAAAACCACCTCCACCACCACCCCCTAAACCTTTATGGTGACCAAATTTACCAAAACCACCTCCAACACCACCCCCTAGGCCTTTATGGTGACCTAATCCACCACCGCCAAGCCCTCCACCTCCAGCTCCACCACCAAAACCACCTCCAACACCACCCCCGAGTCCTTTACCTATCTTTCCTTTTAACCCATGGTGATGTAGCCCACCACCACCTAGTCCACCGCCACCACCAAAACCTCCTCCACCACCTAGTCCACCACCACCGCCAAATCCTTTACCTATCTTTCCTTTTAACCCATGGTGATGTAGCCCACCACCACCTAGTCCACCGCCACCACCAAAACCTCCTCCACCACCTAGTCCACCACCACCGCCAAGTCCTTTACCTATCTTTCCTTTTAACCCATGGTGATGTAGCCCACCACCACCTAGTCCACCGCCACCACCAAAACCTCCACCACCACCTAGTCCACCGCCACCACCAAAACCTCCTCCACCACCTAGTCCACCACCACCGCCAAGTCCTTTACCTATCTTTCCTTTTAACCCATGGTGATGTAGCCCACCACCACCTAGTCCACCGCCACCACCAAAACCTCCACCACCACCTAGTCCACCACCACCACCAAAACCTCCTCCACCACCTAGTCCACCACCACCGCCAAGTCCTTTACCTATCTTTCCTCTTAACCCATGGTGATGTAGCCCACCACCACCTAGTCCACCGCCACCACCAAAACCTCCACCACCACCTAGTCCACCGCCACCACCAAAACCTCCTCCACCACCTAGTCCACCACCACCGCCAAGTCCTTTACCTATCTTTCCTCTTAACCCATGGTGATGTAGCCCACCACCACCTAGTCCACCGCCACCACCAAAACCTCCACCACCACCTAGTCCACCGCCACCACCAAAACCTCCTCCACCACCTAGTCCACCACCACCGCCAAGTCCTTTACCTATCTTTCCTTTTAACCCATGGTGATGTAGCCCACCACCACCTAGTCCACCGCCACCACCAAAACCTCCACCCCCACCAATGCCACCTCCTAGACCTCCACCACCACCTTTACCAAAATGCTTAAACCCAAGTTTAGGTTTCCCAAAAAACAAATTCTTTTCATCCTTTACCCCCTTAACCGAGTCACCCGAAACTGCATCCCAATCACCAACAAATGCAAGCAACACCACAACCAACAGAAACAATTTACTTACACTTCGAAAACCCATAATGAACCAATGTAGCATGCATGCAAATAACCAATGTATATATACGCACAAAAAGTAAACCAAAAAGATCGATTTCGAACTACTTGAGCCATTTCTCACGAGCACATGGTGGGTCAAAAATAAGCTCCCCACAACTGTCATTTACAATGAATGCAGCCTTATCAATGGCTCAAACAAATTAAATTTCAGCCAACTACCCTCATTTCCTTTACACGCAAGAACAAATAACACCACTATATTCATTATTGATTATTTGTTTCTAGTGTGCAAAACATCTGTAATTGGGTAGGCTAGCTTGCTGCATTTCATTTTAGAAACCTAAAAGTTTAGTTTCCTGATCCACAAAAATAGCACAACTCTAGCTAGGCTTCAAAATGGGGTCCCTTTTACTAGTTAAGTAATTATAAAAAGGACTATCAAGGTGGCTTAGTGCCGAGACATCCAGATTCGCACTTAAAAGGTTTAAGGTTCAAAACTCACTAGGTACACATCATGGAGTTGATTAGGGAATATAGTTCGGCTAAACCGTGTACATCTTATACTTTCTTTCTGCCTAATATTAATGCAAGCTTTTAATTCATTGTCATCTTTTGTACTTCAAAGTGGGGTCCCTTTTACTAGTTAAGTAATTATAAAAAGGACTATCAAGGTGGCTTAGTGCGCGGAGAGACATGCGCACTTAAAAGGTTTAAGGTTCAAAACTCACTAGGTACACATCATGGAGTTGATTAGGGAATATAGTTCGGCTAAACCGTGTACATCTTATATTTTCTTTCTGCCTAATATTAATGCAAGCTTTTAATTCATTGTCATCTTTTGTACGTGAATTATTTAAGTGAATCCGTTTCTTGAACTACTGGTTTTATGATCCTATGGGGTGCATTATTGCCCAAGGTACAAATTATGGTCAAATGTTTAATTAAGAACATGAAATGTCATTCTGTAATCTGATTTACCGAACATCAAGTAGAAATGTACAATATATGGATCACTGACTAGTTACTAACTGGATACCAAGTTTTAAGACATAATTTTGTCACTCATGTCACTAAACTTACTTAGGCTTATAATGTTTAGCGAAAGGATAACTATTTGAAAATGTATCGAACTTGACACATAGATCGTTAGTATGTAATATATAAACTTTAAATTAATCATTTTGTATGTTTCATTACGGATATATGAAGTGCCATACATTTGAATAAATATTCACTTGAATAAATTACACAATATGATAAATTAAAATTTTATACATTTAATAGGAAAAGAGAAGTTTGATACAAATCAATTATTATGTGACAAGTTCGATACATTTTCAAAACATTTTTTTAGCAAGTTTGTTCATCAACAGTCCCGGAGAAAGTCATTTATTTAATGTCTTATTTCTTCATTTACGTTCTTGAATGTTCGTTGTTATGTTATGTACGTTCGTTTGTATATATACGTTTAATTTGACACAATAAAATGTCTAGATTTTTTTTTTTTTTTTTTTTTTTTTTTTTTTTTCTCCTCGCTTTGGTGAAACCATAGTCCATAGGCATTTTTCAAAGCTGATATAGGTTTAGGAATGTCTAGAAATAAAAGAACAACAGATTAAATTGTTCAAAGTTTTCAAATCACGTCTTCTTTTTTTCTTCGTTTTTTTAGTGTATATGTGTTAGGTGCGGCAAAATAACTCAGTTAGGCATGTCGTGTAACGGGTTAAGGTCTAAACGGCTAGTTCTTTTTTATTTATTTATTTTCGTATTTAATCGTTGGTCAATATGTTATTCGTTTATTGTTAAGAATAAAAAAATGTTGATTCAATATATATCACACTTTTATAGTTTGTTTATAGCCATTAAGTACAACATTTGTCATTTTATTATAGTGATTTAAGGTTCATCATAGTAGATGTTTTTAACGATATAGAAAGGGATCTCGAAGCGACTAGATCTGGTACGATGTAGGTTAGAGTTTTTGAGTCACAGAGAGTATATTTTATTGGACTTGGCGAGAAGTGTTAAGAGCAGATCGAAGAAAAAACATTTTANTTTTTTTTTTTTTTTTTTTTTTTTTTTTTTTTTTCTCCTCGCTTTGGTGAAACCATAGTCCATAGGCATTTTTCAAAGCTGATATAGGTTTAGGAATGTCTAGAAATAAAAGAACAACAGATTAAATTGTTCAAAGTTTTCAAATCACGTCTTCTTTTTTTCTTCGTTTTTTTAGTGTATATGTGTTAGGTGCGGCAAAATAACTCAGTTAGGCATGTCGTGTAACGGGTTAAGGTCTAAACGGCTAGTTCTTTTTTATTTATTTATTTTCGTATTTAATCGTTGGTCAATATGTTATTCGTTTATTGTTAAGAATAAAAAAATGTTGATTCAATATATATCACACTTTTATAGTTTGTTTATAGCCATTAAGTACAACATTTGTCATTTTATTATAGTGATTTAAGGTTCATCATAGTAGATGTTTTTAACGATATAGAAAGGGATCTCGAAGCGACTAGATCTGGTACGATGTAGGTTAGAGTTTTTGAGTCACAGAGAGTATATTTTATTGGACTTGGCGAGAAGTGTTAAGAGCAGATCGAAGAAAAAACATTTTATTTTTAACTAGAAATGCAACATCACTAATGGTTTTTTAAAATCTTATTTTATTTTATCAAAATACGTTGCAGTCACTTAATGCAATTTGACTGCCATTTGTTTCACCTAACCTTGCTGATAATTTTTTGATCACTTGCTTTCATAGACAAATATTTGTTATCACGTTACTTATATAAAAATGAACATTTTTCTTCAAATTTCCTCCTTTTTTTTTTTTTTTTTTTTTCAAAACCTTTATTTATATCTTTTAACATGTGAGTGTGTCCCCATTATGACATTTTATATCTTTATAGAGTTGGCTTGTCATCGTCATTTATAAATAACATGATCTTGTTTAAAGTCGACGTTCGATCACGCAAACATTCAAGTTTTCAACTAACGAGTATTAATGTCGATGTTGACTTTATGATCTTATATGATGTTTTTTTTTCTTCTTTCATTTTTCGTACTAGCTAGCTTTTAATGTGTGTGTTTAGTGGTTCTTTGAGTTTTTCTATAATATAATAGAGATGGCAAAATGAGCTGGTGTGATCAACTGCATACGAGTGAAAAACAAATGATTTCATGTCGAGAAAAATTGTATTCAAAACTATATATTCGTCTAGTTTGATACCATTGCGGATTAGAATCTTCTCAAGTTGAGTCAAACATGATACAACATGTTCACCAATCACAAATAAGTTAAATGCATGAACCTCTTTCTTTTAATAAAAAGCAAAGGTCCACTTGTTTATTTCCACTCACAACAAACTCAACATGATCAATCATATTTGACCACAACTTGAGAGGATCTTAATCGTGCGATCACTCTTCATATGATGTTCTTCAGATCTTGCATTGTCCGTTGCCGTGGATACTAATGTTTAGCCTAAAAATGTGCTTTGTTTTTTGTACTATGTGACTTTGTTTGACGCAATTAGTAGTAATTATTATCGTAATGACTAACGAGCCAATAAAACATAGTTCTGAATGGATTTATCGTACAACAATTGAAAGATAGAACATAATTTGTAGCTTCATATAAGTTGATAGAGAATGAGTAAACTCTAAGTAAGTTANACGCAATTACTAGTAATTATTATCGTAATGACTAACGAGCCAATAAACATAGTTCTGTATCGATTTATCGTACAACAATTGAAAGATAGAACATTTGTAGCTTGATATAAGTTGATAGACAATGAGTAAACTCTAAGTAAGTTAAAAAAGCAACAAGTCACTTTATTTATCATCCATATTAACTTGCACTTGAGATGGTAATAAGTAATAACAATATAGTTCAAGACTTTGTTTTCATGTAATCTTTGTTGGCTTTTGGCGTTATTTATTTTTTCCCTTAAAAAAGAATTTTTCAAAAAAAAAAAAAAAAAAAAAAAAAAAAAAAAAAAAAAAAGAAAAAAAAAAAAAACTAAAAATCTTGGACCAAACTATTTATGGAAGTTTGGACTTTTTAAGCTCTAAAAGACCTTATATTTTAGTGGCAGGCCAAGGTTACTATTTGGGCCCAAGTTTATTTAACCCATGTTTGCGTATGCTTTTTCATTCCTTTTATCTACAAAAACAAGACACGTATTTTTTAATTTTTAATTCACTCATGCTATAATTTATTAAATTGCAGTTTAAATTCCTTTACGGACCTTGAGAGGCTTTTGAATTTAGATGTGTAACAAACAACCCCTAAATGTGTTTATGTTTATTCACGCAAACACGTTGTGTATGTTTAAGTTTCGACTGTGACAATTTACTCAAACATTCAATAATTTATGCTTAACCATATAGCACAACTATATTAGGAAAAAAACATTATTACAAATAATTTGATATTGTTTCAAAATAGTGATATTAGTCTTATCACACAAAAAATGTTATGCAAATTTAATTAAATATGGACAAAAAAAGTAATTTCTATATTTTATGACCAAGAACATTGAACAAACTAGATTATCATGATATACATTATTGCAACATTAAATCTCTTCCACTTTTACTTATGTATGTATAGATTATGGTAATATACATTATTGCAACATTAAATCTCTACCACTTTTACTATAAATATATAACACCTAGAAGAAAATATAATGTATGTTGAAATGGAGCAAACCAACAATCATAACATTGAAGCAAAAATCATTGACCCATCCATGAACACCGTCCAACAAACCCATAATTACTTTCCAAAACAATTTATTTGGCCAAAAGATCATGTTTCTCGAGCTTCTGTTGAAGTGCTAAATGAACATGTAATTGACCTACAAGGTTTTTTTAAGCACGATGAAAAGGCTACGTTGCATGAAGCCAACCTTGTCAATGAATCATGCTTGAAACATGGCTTTTTTCAAGTTATCAATCATGGCATTGATCCAAAATTGCTTGCTTTAGCTTATGAGCATGGTTGGGCTTTCTTTCAGCTTCCAATAACCGAGAAATCGAAGTGCAAGAAGAAAGAGGGAAGCATGAATGATTTTTCCAATGGTCATGCTCATCGATTTGCTGAAAAATTGCCTTGGAAGGAGTGTTTAACGTTCGAGTATCATGAGAATGATTCCAATGAAGTTGCAGTTGAATTTTTTAATTCAACATATGGCAGTCAATACAAAGAAACCGGGTATGATGTTACACGTATTCCATTTTGACTATTTTTTTGGTAAATTATTTTTAAAAAGATATTCAAAATCTTATTTTCCCAATTTTTAGCATTATGTACTTATGTTGAATACATTATTTATTAACGGGACTTTTGAATATGCATCCTTAAGTACTTTTGAGTTTTTAAGTTTGTATGTTGTCAGTTAAAGTTAAACTAAGTCCAGGGTTTGTTGACTTGTTTTACAAAATTAACAATTTTCTCGTTTTTAACATCAAATATTAAAAAACATGAATGACTTTTGATTTGTATACAAATATTAAGGTTGTTTTGAATATGACCTTTTTCAGTTACAGTTAAACCAAAAAGCAATGGGTTTTTTAGAAAAAAAACTTAAATTTTGGTAGTTCTTTTATCATAAAAATTGGAAGTTAAGAACATTAGAAATTAAAAACATTCGATGATTTTATGTATGCATTCCTACAAAAATATTAGGATTTGTTGGTTATTTTACATCAACTGGTTTAAAACAATAATGTTATTCATATACGTATTTAATCTATTTATCTATATCTANTTAATAAAACAATAATTTAAATATATATTTTATAGAGATGTATTGTATATCTATACAACAATAAGAATTAAAAGTATTTATAAATTTGGGTTCAAAATTAAGTTTTTTTGATGTACTAGATTCTTTTAAAGAAATATGTTTTGTTTTCAAATAATTTTTTTTGAAAATCGTGTATTATAGAGTTTAAAGTAGATATACACTCTTAAAGTTTAACATTTTATTAAAAATATTAAGATACGTGCATCGCACAGGTATGCATGACTAGTTATAAATACAAGTTGTGTCTCGTGCAATGAATATTATAATTAATAATTAAAAGATAATGTTACAAAATTTTACCAAGCCATCCTTATCTAATAAAAACATGCAATGAACTAGCCAGTTAATATAATATTACAGTTTTGATAAATGCATTATTATCTTATGCTCCCCTCCGTCCAATTTTTATAGTCCATGATGATATTTGTGTATGTTCTAAAAATATTGTCATCTTACATTAAATAACCCCTAAAAACAAAAGGTTTTCTGATATAACGTACCCTTATTAAATTATTTATACTTTAAAATAATTGTTTTAAAAAAAATTATTCGATAAAGACTACATTAATAACACCTCTATTAAATTGCAATTTTTTTGTAGACAAATAAAATGGGCAGAGAAAGTATTTAAATAAAACCAATAAAAATAGTTAATAGTTTAAATATAAGTTCAATTAATATTACGTGTTCTCATAAACTTATTAATATATCACAGTTGAGTAATATATACAGACCAAATAACATTGTGTACGTAAATTAAAACAGTTGACTTTTATATTATATAGATATAATAACAATTTTTTTCACTAACTCGTTATTATTTAATACTTAAATAAATATTGACCAGATAACAGTGTATAAAATAAAGTATTATATGTTATTATAAAATTGGAGTTTCAAAAGTAGTGAAAAATCTTGTCATATTTTTTTTGCTCAACATTATATAAATAATGAATAATCCAAGATCAAATAACAATGTATAATGAAGTATGCAGTTTAGTATTAGAAAAGAAAACATGCGATTTGAGTTTCAAGCAATAAATAATTGATTATAAACACATGATACTTAATTAATGATTGATTGTGTGTATATATCTTTCCTATATAAGAAAAATAGATATTAAAAATGACAAGATACATAAATAATAAATGAGTATATAAACGGGCACGCATTGTCGTGTCATACTTTCACCCATTTGAATAACACTTGTTAAGTTTATAAATAGAACAAATTAAACCTTAAAACTATTAAAGTCAATATTTACTTCTTTAGAATTAGAATTATATCCTGGCACAACAACATATGCATGCTAAAACACCTACCGTAACGCACATGTCTAACTACACTTGTAAGACATATTTTCAAAGAAAGAATTATAGCTAAGATACCAAAATGTGGAACTTATCATGGCTTAAATTTTGTCTAAATACACACATATATATATTTTTTAATATCACAATCTAACCAAATCATAACATTACAAAAGTTAGTTATCCAATGTAATAATTCAAGATACATAAGTAAAAATAAATGTAGTTAAACATCTATAACAAAAGAAAATGAGAGACCTAATAAGAAATTGAAAGTGCATCAATTTTGTCTATCAGTTGCTATAAAAGCTTTCTGTTAGCCTTTAATTTTCCATGTGTTAACTCTATACAACTAAACTTCGTTTATGCAGTTTGATTTACCAAAGGTTTTGTCACGCAATGCGAAAATTGTCTCTTGACATTATGGAGTTACTTGAGATAAGCTTGGGTGTTACTAGCCGTAAGTACTATAGACAGCTGTTTGAGGATTGTGTTTCGATTGTGAGGAATAACTACTACCCAAAATGCGACTATCCGGAGCTAACTTATGGGGCTGGACCACATCGTGATCCTACAACATTAACTGTACTTTATCAAGATCAATTTGGAGGACTAGAAGTGTTTGTGGATAACAAGTGGAAAGCTGTTCAACCTCGTCCTAATGCCTTGGTTATCAACATTGGTGACACTTTTACGGTACATTCTAATTTGCATAGTAGTGGAAATATAGTTAACTCCATAGCATGGAAAGTTGTTATGTTTTTTGCTTAACTGTGTATTGATATGCAGGCATTATCAAATGGAAAATACATGAGCTGCCTGCATAGAGTCACGGTGAACACTGAAACACAAGGGTTGGCGTTGGAATTCTTCTTGTGCCCAAAAAGTGACAAAAAGATGAAACCGCCTCAGGAGTTAATCGATAAAGATGGAAAACAGGAGTACCCTGATTTCACATGGGAAGAGTTTCTTCGTTTCACTCAAAAGCATCACAGGGCTGATGAGAATAATCTCGACTCGTTTAACAATTGGCTCAAATCTTCCAGAAGTTCAAATGCATAGGTGCATGCCAATATAAAGTTCTTTTGAAACTCAAATAATATCTAGTATTACTATTTAAAATAATGTCTGTAATGAGTATTAATAGCTCATGCTATTATATGCTTGCAAAGACAAGTTTACTGCATTATGGTTGTTAAACAATGAGATTTTTTTTTTGTCTAATAGACAAGGTTTCTTGTTTGCAAATTTAACTTGAAACATATATGATATTTGATTTGATATGCATCCGCTCTTTATGTTGATTTCATTAGTTGGTTGCCTTGTTTTTGAGATGTGAACTAACAACTTACTGGTCATTGGATCATAAGAACCAAAGATCCTACAAAGTTGAATATCGTTGGGTCATGCACTTTTCAAAATGGGTTGCTGATAATGCTTGAATGACAGAAGATATTTACTGATCACCACAAATGTCTTCAATCTCAAATTATCAAAGCTTGCACATCTGATTTTCTCTCAATTGAGAGATTTATTTTAACCTTAAATAACTAATGGGTGATTGTCATCACCGGTATTCAATGTTAAGATTGTGTACTAGAGCTTCAAACCAACCAACGAAGACAAATAAATGTTGAATAGGAAAATAATCCTTCATCAGCATCTAGGGGTTCAAAAGGATCTATGTTTGTCTTGGTGTCTTAAAACAGGGGTTTAAGGAATGATTACGATATATTTTGGTACTGGATGGCACTTTTATGAAGGCTCCTTTTCATGGACATATATTAACATACGCCCGCCGGTGCGTATGCAAGTAATTGTAGTTATCATGTTGCTTATGCCACAGTTGAAGTTGAATCGACCGGTTCTTTTACATGGTTCTTAAGGTGTCTTGAGATGATTTGACATTAATTATCAACTTAAAGCTTACATTTGATTTGAATGCCTTTGACATGAAAGGAGCTTTTAACATTCATACCAAAATTTCTATTCCTAAAAAAATCAACATGGTCAATTAGTTTTGGTCTCAAATTCAATCTATATCGAAATCTCCACAAACACGATTAATATAGCTTTTTAGAAATTTATATTGATTATGGTCAAGTAGATGCACAGTATATCAAAGATAAAAAAATGACTTCACGATGTCAGTCCACTGTCCTCTTGATCAACTACGGTATCGTTAGTAGGACCATTAGCTACCACATCAGCTTCTGGATCGTGTTGGTGACCATGAGCTAGCACATCAGCTTCTGGATCTCGTTGGTCAAGGGATGAGTCAAGAGCTATGGAAACATCGGTTCTGTTCTCGAAAATACCAGCTGCATAGTCATGGAAAAATCTAGGAGACAGAAATATGATACATTGAGGTTATAAAACCTCAAATTCATGATCCGGCTTATGCTGCTGATTAAATCTTCCAGGAAGATTAGAGGAACTGTTGAAGCAATCTTCACTAGGTTGAAACCAATCTGCTCTAAGCAATCTTTGCATTTGTACCGGTTTTCGATGAGTCGATAAATCTGTAGGAAGAACCGATATTAACTAAAAAGAGAACTTTGAAACGAATCCGATGTAAAGTTTGATGGAATTAAATTTAAAGAATCAATATTAGAGGCTAGAGGTGGCAATGTCGACCCATATCTATACTAATTATAAAGTAAAAATGGTCAAAGTGAAATGTGAAAAAGTTGAAAATGGTCAAGGAAGTGAAATGTGAAAAACATAGTGACTTAATCTATCTATGGGCTTTCAAATAATTTAGGGAACACAATATATGTACATACATCAAACATTTGAAATATGCAACACAACAACACGGTTTGAAAACATAAAATGAAGAGATGCACCCTTTAAAAGATAGGCTGTGGGTGAGGGTGACGCTGACTTAGGGAAGAAGAGAAAGGTGGTGAAGAGGGCTGTGGAAAAGGGAAAATCAATCATGGTTGATTGATAACGCTCAAAGTTAACATGTTTTTTGTCGCGTTATTGTTTGTTTTACGCATGGAAATTGGTCATATTTGTATATATTTGTTACTTAATCGTGGAAAAGTGTGTATGCTAGCCAAGAACAAGAAAATGAAGAAAAAGATGTAAAAACGATCAATAAACGAAGATTTATGCATGTATGAAGAATTCCCGACAAATGAAAGTCTCTTGGTGTATATTCGAGAAGATAAAAGTCATGAAGTTGCCACTCCAAAGACTCAAGAATAAAGTATAAGAAGGAAAACGAGAAGTGAAATAAAGAAAAGAAGCTAAAACGAAGAATTATTGGAAGACTCGTTGTTCCCGACACACCTTCACCATTTTGGCCATAAGTTGAGCATACGAACTCCGTTTGACCTCCCGTTTTTGGCCACGGAAAGCTAAGAGAAAGATCTACAACTTTCATGTTTATCATTTTCTGCCAAACTCATCCATCTGATCGGTAGGAGCCCGCAACCGATTCGGATGGAACTGACTTTTTCATCCATCCGGATCGGATGGAATCCAACCGATCGGTTGGATGCTTGCTGACCTCCCCAAGTCATTTTTAATACATAATTAAGTGCCATTAAGCCCCAAGTCCGATCATGTCTCCCTAATAACTCCTAAACCTGGCATTTTATGACACTTAGTGCCCAAGTTTTATCCTTGAAGGCTAAGGCTTGATTTCTACTATAAATAAGACCACTTTGGCTTGGTTCTAAGTGTGCATTTCTATCCTCCACCCTTAAGGATGAATTGTTACCACCTTATCTCATCCAAAAGACCACAAACCTCTGCCAAATTCGTGTGGTGTGCTCGAAGGCTGTTGAAGGCGTTTGGGTATTATATTCCGGCTTGGTTAGAAGTTGTAGTTGATTGGAGGTTTGAAGGTTGCTCTAAATCCTTTACCTTTACCTATTGTAATTGATACCTTGGGTAAACTCTTGTTACTTTTAAGATGTTGAATGTTATATCTCATGTTTGGTTCTTGTTGTTTCATGTGATGTGTTTTGATAATGATAATTTCTTAATGCTTGTTTGGTAAATATGATAACTTGTGATAAAAGGTTGTTTGGATACAATTAGTGTTTGTTTGGTTTATGATGAAAGACATCATATTTGGTTAAATTGGAACTTGTCTTATTTATTGTTTTGATTAATTATTGTTGAGTCTATGTCGAGATTCTCAATAGTGGTTGATTTCAATTCATTAGTCGACGAATGGTTTTGATCTTATACTTTGTGACGATTGTATAAGAAACTTAATAAACATAACATGTAAAGGTTTAATTTGGATTGTCGGTCGAAATACATCTTTTGAATATGTCTTTCCATCATCTTTCAAGTAAATGGTACTTA
>LBNU01010376.1:146763-168849 GCA_014162995.1 Artemisia annua
CGTAACCGATTCGGTTGGAGGTTTCTGTCCCAATATTTTTTTTAGTTTGTGTTTTTCTTGTTTCATGAGTTTATGTTTAATATGCGATGTGATCTCTTGCATGTTTTTGTTTTTTTTATTCGTGTTATTTTTGTCTAGATTAGTTTCGTATTAACTTTGAATAAGACTATCTTGTTTTAGATTGTTTTGTTTTGATTTGCGTTACGTGACTAATTATGTTTGCTTGCGTCTATGTGCTTGTCATTTTCTGTGATCGTGACTTTATTTGTTTAATTTTATTTTTGTTTTTTTTAAGTGTCGTTTTATGTTATTTATGTTTTTTCCCTAGTGTTTATGTGTTTATGTGTTTTATTTACGTGTGTTCATTTTCGTGTTTGTTGCGTTATGTGTTTTGTTTTAATTTATCATTAAAAAGTTTTTAGTAAAAATTGTTTTCATAAAAAAAAGGGTTTTTTTTTATTACAGGGTCGATCCAACCGATCGGATGCTGCCCGCATCCGATTCAGTTGGGTGTTTTGCATAAAACCAACCGAACGGATGGATTTCCTTCCGAACGGTTGGGGCTCTCGTAAAAGTTTTTAAATTCCAACGGAATCGGTTGGATGTCCAACCGATCGGTTGGATGTCTCGGTAAAAATTTTATGTTTTGTTATTTTGTGTTTTCTTTAATATTTAATGTTTGGTTTATGTCAGTTAATGTTTAATAAGTGCTAATATTGTTTATTTGCTAATTTAAATGTTGAGTTTAGTGTTATGTTTAGTTATTTTTTTATTTTTCGTATTTTGTTCTTGTGTGTTTGTGTTTAGATTATATAAGTTTAAGTGTCTTTTGGTATTTGCAAGAGTGTCATTTCTTTTATTTTACTTAAACTCGGTTTTGCTATTTTTTAATATTTAGTACATTGTGAATAAATAAGTACATATTTTTAGACTTTAGTAAAATAAAATGTGTTGAACTTTGTGGGTATGTTCACTGGAAACCCTCACGAGACTTCACTCATCCACTCGGGCCACCGAGGGGTTTAAAAGGCTTGTTGCATACGCTAAATGCAACTGTGATGCCTACGAAAATGAGTTTTAGGATTTTACGCGTTTTTTTTTGTAGTTTACTTTATTTTTGCAGATTTAATAAGCTCTTGGAGATTGGATTATTGGTGACATTGTACTTGGTGTGTTGATGTTTTGTTGGAAGCGAAATCGATTGATCTCATATGCTTAGCACCTTATCATATGGAGTTCGATCGCGATTTCTATGGCCCGGGAAGTTTTGTTTCTCTTGGACTATCTATTTATTTATTTTCCCTACTTTACATGCTTTGAAGTTTATTTTTCACATTAAAGACAATGCTTAACTTAAGTGTGGGGGGAAGTAAAATAGGAAAAACGAAATTAATTTTCAAATTTATAATTTATGGGCCAATTTAAAATTATGTATACTTGTTTACCCTTGTGATCTAGTTGTTTTCACATTTTTAGGATAATATATTAGAATAACTGGACAATCCACTGGTGAAATCGGTAATTTTGAAAAATTCGAGATGTGTCCCGATTAATATTGCAATCCATTCTAGGATCGATGACGTTTGCTAGCACGATTTATAGCCCTTTTCACTAAATTGTGAGGATTTGAGCCTGTTTCATATATAGCATACATCTTTTATGCTTGATCTTTTGCTATGAGTGTGCCAGTGATTTTATTTATTCCAGAACTTGTACTTGTAAATCATTACCAAACCGCTGTAAGATCGCATTCGTGTGATATAAGTGTATTCGTGTGATAAAGAGGCACCCTTAGGAATAAAACCAAATGGCCATCCGTTTACAAAATAATTTTTGCTAACCACATCGGTTAGTTAACCTCGTATTTGGAACCCATTTGTTAGCGTTTATCTTTAGCGCTAGATACCCCTAGTTACACCCTTTGAGCCATCCATTTTCTTTTGTTAAATCCAGAAAAATACAAAAATATTTTTACACTTTAAACCTTAGCCTAACCCCTTGTCAAAGTCTAAACGGTGGGTTGCTAGTTGCTTGGTATGTTGGATTGTTTTTGATGATTATTAGTTAGACACACTTTGTCGTTAGTGTGTGCCATTCCGACAAAGATGAAGGTGCGCAACTTCCTATTTGTATTTTTGTGGTGTATGCTTATGCGAAGTGTGGGGGAGATGTGATGTATGTGAAGAAAAAAAAAGCGAAAAAAAAGAGAAAAAAAAAATATATGTGATGACAATTATAGCCAATGTGCTATATTTTAATAAAGATGAAGGAAGAGGAAGAATGTTTGAAATATTGATTAGCCAATGAGCTAAAACGTTATATATATGTATTTGGTGATCGATATTTGAAGAAGAAAAAGATTGTAACTATAATCATTTATGGGATTTGTGGTTTGTTCGTAGCTAGCAACAATGGGTATTAGACTTGCCTTCATTTTTCTTTTAAAACCAATTTCATAAATATATCCCATGCCTTATCCTTACCTTTTGAATTAGTGTAATTATTAAGTGTATTGACATGTAGTGACCATCCGAGTTCCTGAGGATCTAGAAAACGCGCTAGCGAACTAAGGTTATCCTTAGTGACCATCCGTTATTTGGTGATACAAGAATTCGCGGCAGCGATCTATTATGTTTTGCACAAGATATTTGCACGAAAGTCTTATTAACCCTTAGCCTAATTTTACAACCCGAATAAAAGTCATTTTTAAATGTTTACACTTTGTGCTTACACCACGTCGGTGGAGTTTTGTTTCTTGTACAAGCCTATGGTAATAAACGGATCATGACAGAGCAATGAGTGTGATTTCTCTTATATATACTCCACTACCTAAATAAATGAGTGATTGAGTGAATTATATTTAGTTTCTTTTTCGTGAGGTGTTTAGAAATGTTAATCAAGCGAGAAAATCTATGGGTATTGTCAAACATCTCGGTTTTTCACCACTAAAGCTTAAAATGATGAATCTTATCTCGTAGTTGTACTTGGTAGATTTGCATCACATTTTTCTAATCATTCTTAAGCACCATGTGGATTTATTTTTTATTTTTCTTAATATTTTCTTGAGGGCAAGCAAACCCTTAAGTGTGGGGGAGTGTGCGCTCAATTTTTCCCTTATTTATAAAAAAAGACCAAAAAGATTTTCGGTATTTTCTAAATTTTCATAAATTTTTAAAATATTTTTTTCATTTTGTCATTTAGTTATGCATTTTAATTTTTCTTTTCTTAGATTTGCTTGAGGGCAAGCAAAGTTCAAGTGTGGGGGATTTGATAACGCTCAAAGTTAACATGTTTTTAGTCGCGTTATTGTTTGTTTTACGCATAGAAATTGGTCATATTGGTATATATTTGTTACTTAATCGTGGAAAAGTGTGTATGCTAGCCAAGAACAGGAAAATGAAGAAAAAGATGTAAAAACGATCAATAAACGAAGATTTATGCATGTATGAAGAATTCCCGACAAATGAAAGTCTCTTGGTGTATATTCGAGAAGATAAAAGTCATGAAGTTGCCACTCCAAAGACTCAAGAATAAAGTACAAGAAGGAAAACGAGAAGTGAAATAAAGAAAAGAAGCTAAAACGAAGAATTATTGGAAGACTCGTTGTTCCCGACACACCTTCACCATTTTGGCCATAAGTTGAGCATACGAACTCCGTTTGACCTCCCGTTTTCGGCCACGAAAAGTTAAGAGAAAGATCTACAACTTTCATGCTTATCATTTTCTGCCAAACTCATCCATCCGATCGGTAGGAGCCCGCAACCGATTCGGATGGAACTGACTTTTTCATCCATCCGGATCGGATGGAATTTAACCGATCGGTTGGATGCTTGCTGACCTCCCCAAGTCATTTTTAATACATAATTAAGTGCCATTAAGCCCCAAGTCCGATCATGTCTCCCTAATAACTCCTAAACCTCGCATTTTATGACACTTAGTGCCCAAGTTTTATGCTTGAAGGCTAAGGCTTGATTTCTACTATAAATACGACCACTTTGGCTTGGTTCTAAGTGTGCATTTCTATCCTCCACCTTTGAGGATGAATTGTCACCACCTTATCTCATCCAAAAGACCACAAACCTCTGCCAAATTCGTGTGGTGTGCTTGAGGGCTGTTGAAGGCGTTTGGGTATTATTTTCCGGCTTGGTTAGAAGTTGTAGTTGATTGGATGTTTGAAGGTTGCTCTAAATCCTTTACCTTTACCTATTGTAATTGATACCTTGGGTAAACTCTTGTTACTTTTAAGATGTTGAATGTTATATCTCATGTTTGGTTCTTGTTGTTTCATGTGATGTGTTTTGATAATGATAATTTCTTAATGCTTGTTTGGTAAATATGATAACTTGTGATAAAAGGTTGTTTGGATACAATTAGTGTTTGTTTGGTTTATGATGAAAGACATCATATTTGGTTAAATTGGAACTTGTCTTGTTTATTATTTTGATTAATCATTGTTGAGTCTATGTCGAGATTCTCAATAGTGGTTGATTTCAATTCATTAGTCGACAAATGTTTTGGTCTTGTACTTTGTGACGATTGTATAAGAAACTTAATTAACATAACAAGTAAAGGTTTAATTTGGATTTTAGGTCGAAAGGCAATCTTTTGAATATGTGTTCTAATCATCTTTCAAGTAAATGGTACTTAACAAATTAATGACATCAAAGTTATGTGTCGAAAGAACTCTTTGTTTGTTTTGGTTTAGGTATAAGGCTCATGACATAACCATTTGATTGAGGCTTATGCATATTTGATTTATAAAACACTAAATTATTATTGGTTATTTTGGCCGAAAGGATTACCTTTGATAATATGTTCTCCAAACTAAACATCCTAATATCCATGTAATCATTTGCCCAAACATGTATGTTCTTTGTGTGAATGTTCTCATATTGCTTTTCTTGTGGTTTGATCCGTGACAATCATAACCACCAACTTGTTACTTGCTTAAACAAACAAACAACACTTGAGTGCAACCTAGTCTCTTGGGACGACCTTGACTTACCACTAGTATACTTCAATTGACTAGGGTATACTTGCCCGAATTTGTTCCTAGTTAACCGGTAATTCTTGTTTATAAATTTAAAGCTTCGATGGAGCGCATCATTGATGATGATCAGGATGTTAACGAGAAAAAAACGGTTCTACCAAGGCCAACTGGTATTGTTATTAGAGAGGGTGGTTCTATTAGGTTTAGATTTAGTGGATGTGGGAGCAAAGGCTGTGGGAATTTTAACACCAAGAAGTGATGTTAAAATTACTAATTGCGTACCGGGTCTAAGAGCACCAAGATCAATCAGAAACAAAGTGATGTTTTTTTGACTATGTGAGTCTAATGAATTGTTTAGCATATTTTTTAATACATTGCATTGCATATTATACTAACTTCATTGCATTGCATATTTTGAGTGTGCATGTATAGTTGATCACTTGTTGGTTCATCCAGTAGAAGCTTTTGAAGTTTTACAAATGGGTTCATCTTTTGGGATTATGCACTGTGCAGAAACAAAAGCAGTTTTAATTTGGTTGAATATTACCTATGTAATTTGGCTAATGTACCTTGAACTATATTACCTCTGTTTTGGATAGAGCAAGAGCTGTGGGTTTTTTAACATCAGAAGATAGTATCTCTGTAACATTGGATTATTTGAACTGTTTTGGAAACACCAGTGGATGATTATGCTTTATCAGTTTAGTTGTATCATTGTCTTGGGCTTGTCCAAGTCATTTCTCTTTTTATTGATGTAAATGTTGGTTGATTTGTTCACCAGAAAAACTATATTACCTCTGTATATGAACAAGAAGATACTATCTTTCCTATTTACATTGATCACTGGTACTGGATATTGCAGCAAAACAGGAAGAGTCATGTACCATTCAGAGGCCAATTCATGTTATTTACAGTAATGCATATTTCTAATGATGCAATTTGCCACTGTATCATCATAGTATCCAAACGATGGTTCACTACTATCACTACTTTGTTTCTGCATCACCTATCTTAAGTCCTGATCCATTATTCTGGAGGCTTAAGTCCTAATCCATTGTGTTTTATGGTTGGATTAATGCCATTTTCATGTTTTGGTTTGTGTTTTATGGTTTGATTAATGCGATTTTCATGTTTATGTTTGTGATACTAATCAAAGACACTAAAGTGGTAAAAACATATTTGAACACATTCTACAATGAAAATCTAGATCAAACGACCCACTTCATTCATTAACCATAACCATATTTTTACAATTTTAAGATAGGGGAAACCACAACCCCTATCTACATCTACATCAGGCTCGGGGAAACAACAACAAAATAACCCCAAGTCCCCAACCCCTACCTAGTACCCACATTCATCATAAACTAGGGGAAATGAAAACAAAATAACCCTTACCCCTATCTACATTCATCATTATCAACAAAAGAAACCTATCACAGTCTCCATCAACCAACCCCCTCACATAAACCTCTGCCTCACCAAAAACTCAATCTTCTCAAGAATCTTTCTGTGGATTTGCCTGACCATCCTCACCAACACCCTCACCCTACGCAAATCAATAGTATGTAGTCTCCTAAGCTTCTTCGTATTGTCCATTGCAGTTCTCGAACGTGAAAAGTTTCGAAGTTCAACATCAACTCTCCCCTACGAACGACCTTATCAGTAATCTTTTGGGACATGTTCACCAAATCGTGTGCCTGCTGCATGTCTTGAAGAATCTCTGTCTGGTAATGGCCAAGCATCATTTCTGTTAGCACAAAGGAGTTACAGGAAAGCGCGAGGTCAAAACAACGAGACATGTTCATGGTTAAGGAAATGGGGATTTGAGCTTATCTTAAGAGTGTGTGTTTGGGGGAGTGTTTGTTTGGGGGTGTGTGTAGTGATAAGTGAGTTTGACTAAATAGGAAGTGTGTTTCGGAAGTTAAGTCGTCCATTGCAAATTTAGCCATTGAAATAAAGTCATGCATTGGGAACACAAAATAGTCAGGTGAATTAATTATCGAGAACAATGAAATTACGATTATACCCATTGGCTGAGTCCACTTAACGGGAGAACTAACGCTCCGTTAGCTCTCGGTGGCGATTTAGCACTGAACTTTAGCTCTCGGTGGCTAATTTGCAATTTTTTTCTCACGATGTGTTAAGTGCAATTTTGACAAACATTAGGGACAAAATTTTCAATTTACCATTTTATTTTCTTTGCATCTAACTTCTTTTCGTATATGCATCAAATTTTATTGTGTATCAAAATATACAAGTTGCAAACTTTTTGCCTCAATATTTTTTTATGCATTAAAAATTGTATAAAAACTCAAAATTTTAAAAACTTAATTCACAACTTTTTATACCAACATCCTCTGTCTTCGTGAAAAATTTCAAAACTTTTTGAGAAGCTTTTATTTTTAAGAGGGTGTTTGTTTCGGCTTATATAGCCGACTTATGGCTTATTTAGTTTTGTGCTTATGTTTCATAATCTCACTTTTTTGTTGCTTATTTTAAAATTTTCCAGCTCATATAAGTTCATTATGTATAAGCCAAAAAAGTATCAAAATAAACTACATATCAATTGAAATTGAAAATCATAAATATGTTTATATGTTTTAGGTGTCGAACCCAACCGAAACAAACCAATTTGAACCTGAAACTCATAAATATATAGAATAAAAACCGATATCAGACCGGATCGGCTTAGTTTTTCTATTCGGTTCGAGTTTTGGTCTGATTTGCTCGGCCCTACTTTTACACATACTTTTATTTTTTTATATCATCTATTCCTTCCGAGAAATGATACATGGACCTAAAAATAGACCTAATTGTGGACCTAAAACCATGTGGCATGATCCTGATGGCTGCAGACAGGGACCCACTTATTTTACAACCCATCAGGATCATGCCACATATGTTTAGGTCCACTTTTAGGTCTATTTTTAGGCCTATGTATCATTTCTCATTCCTTTAATATGATTCCCAACCAAACATCAATTCATGCCCTCCACGTCACAACAACTAAAATATATTCAGACACTCATATCGTATATATATACACACACACACACATATCCATTTTCTAACAAACGCCGTAATGAACACTCCAGCGAACGATCACTCCCTCGCCGCCGCTGCCGCCGCTGCGGACGACGGCGATGAAGAATATTCCGATGAGTTCCGCTGTTGTGTCTGCTTGTAAGTACTCACATTTTTTTTTTTTTTTTTTTTTTTTTTTTTTTTTAAAAAATCAATCTAATATTTGTAAAACTTGGATTATAAGGTGTGTTGTTAACAGCTTTAGTTGTGCTACACTTTATTTAATTTCGGCTTATTTTTCAAACCTCAAAATTTCAAAGCTTATTTTGAGACTGTGTAAAAATATATATACTTATAACTATAGATGAGTATATACATTGGTAAGAAAATATATATAGATTATAGTATATATAGTACGATTAGTAGTATATGATTGTATATAGTTATAAGTAATAGTATTACAAGCCCATAAGTCTCGATATAAGCCGGAAAATTTAAGCTTATAAAAAATAAACCGAAATTAAATAAAAGCTTGTAAGCACACACATAAAGCTTAAACAAACACCCCTGAAAAGGGAGAGTTTTTTTTACCTGGTTTGAAACCCCGTGGATTAGTCGGCCAAAAGGTAGGAAATAATGTCTGTTAATATTATGTCATGAAAAGATTTTTTTTATAAGTTGGCAGAGAATGATACTAGATTCAGAGGTTGAAAAGTAGTTTGGTTGGTATGGATGTATGTTACATTGTTTAAGTAGGATTGATGAATAATAACTAGGCCTTCGGATATCAGTGAGTTTAGTATCTACAATACAGTTGTTGGTGACGTGTGTAGTATAAAACGTTTAAGGGTTATTTATTTATTGGGCGATTTAAGCATACTTGTGGAATGGAAGTCAAGTACATCGTTGACCTTAACAATGAAACGCTGTTTACTCCTTTTTAAATACTAATTTAGCCAATGTTGGTGGTTTTGTTAAGCGAGTATTGGTTTTAACAAATGAATGAAGTTGAGGTTTTTTTGTACGTTTTGAAATTAGATAGTTGGATATAGTTTATTTATTGATACGTGATATTTAGGAGGTGGCGAGGAAGGTCAAATGTGAGTACGTTAATTTGAGTTATATTTGCTACTTCGGTTTGACATTTGATGCACATAAATCTTTTTTATTTTGCAGGGATCTAATCTACAAGCCAGTAGTATTAGGTACGAAAAGATTTCAAAATTCATAAGTTTATCATTACGTATATGCCAATATTTATAGATTTTTTTGTCTCCGTTTTGCAGCGTGTGGCCATATTTCATGTTTTTGGTGTGTCCATGAAGCTATGGACCTTTGGCAGGAATCTCGATGCCCTGTGTGTCGCCATTCGTATCATCATTTTCCCGGTATATGCTGGCTGCTTCACTCTGTGCTTCTGAAATTGTATCCCAAAGTTTGCCAAAGAAGGGAAAGTCAAGTGACGGGTATGTTATATTTAAAAGTTTGACTTGTCTTTTGTAGATGGATTATTCTTTATGGTGGATTAGTTAATATCACGATTGATAGGTGTACTGTTTTCCCATATAATACTTGGGTGTCTTCTTAGAAGGATAGCATACTATATTCCAGACTATCATTTCAGCAAGCCCGTATGCCCTAGGTTCTTAATAGTAATATATGAACGACGCTTGGTTTTCGTAAGTACATAAATGATGCAATTAAAAGCAAAAACTTATTCTTTTTATGGCGGTTATGCTAAGAATGAACTATAACTTTGTTAGCGTAAAGCAGTATTCAGTGCGTAAATCTTTTTTATGCTTAAATAGGCCAACACAATTAAGGAATTAAAAAACCGAAAGAGAGGTTTCCGTCCGAGCCATCCATTTATACCAAATAAAACTTATGTATGTTTGCCTTTAAGCCATGGCTTAATTTAAGTGTGCTTAAAAGCATGGATTAACAAATCATCTTTTTACGACATGTTTTTGTCTTCTGCTAAACTTTGGCAACTTCATATTCTATCACTTCGTGTAATGAATGTTAAGGTTGATACTTCGCCACAAATTGCCAATACTTTTAGATCTTCTTTGGTGTCAAATTATAAAAATTTCTATACAACACCAATTACTGCCTAATATGTATGGTTCATTTTAATTCCACTTCAGTTACGCTCTACCCAGAAATATAGTGTTACAGACCTACATTTTAGTAAATTAAACCGCATCTATTAAATGTTCAGTTTGTAATCTTATCACTTTTTTGAGCAGAGATGGAAAAGTCCCGTGGAATCTTCTCGCCACAGTTTGAAAATTATTTAGGGGTTTCACATTGTAGTGAAAAAATGCCAGCAGACGGTCAAGAACATGGTAAAGATTGTGCAGTGAGCAAATCATTAGAACCTCCTCCTGATAACATTTGTACTAAGGGAAGTCCTAAAAGTTCAAGTGATAAAATCACTGAAAATAAGGAAGTAAAGGAAAATTCTTCAAGTGGAAGTGATCACGTGGAGGATTGTTACAAGAAGGTGAATATCACCGATTTACTTTGTGCAATATGTAAAGAGCTTCTCTATCGACCTGTTGTACTCAACTGTGGGCATGGTATGGTTCAAATGTTCAGTCATAATATACTTGTTCTGGGATGCTATGAATCTACAAAATAACAATTTTTTTTCACATTTTTTAACAGTGTTCTGTGAAGCATGTGTTATCGATTCAAGCAATGAATCATGTCGATGCCCGGTGTGTCAAAGCTCGCATCCAAAGGGGTTTCCAAAAGTCTGTTTGGTTCTAGAAGGTTTCTTGGAGCAGCATGTTTCAGAAGAATATGCTGCAAGAAGACAAACTATTGACAAGCTCAAAACACGTGAGCAAGGAACCTCATCAGCAGGTACGACCCAATATTATGTAACTTCTATCATGCTTTGTTAACAAGCTATGTAAATACTTTGCTTATAAATATATCTTGTGCTCATGATTCACAAGTATAATTGCTAGAGATGACACCTTTAACCCATCTACATATGAATGGGTCGATTCGGATTATGCTCTCTCTCCAATAGGTCAGATGGGTAAAGTCACATTAGCTAAAAACAAAATAGGCGAAACAAGTACCGAGTCGTGAAAAGTGTATTGTTAACCCACACAACCAACTAGCCGTGTACAATCTATATCAGCTTAACGTATATAGAAACTTGCCCATTTTGACCTGTTTACCTAAACCGCCTGACACACCCATTTTGCCTCCTTTAATTACCGCAATATTTTTACTATGAACAAATGCATTCACGGATAGAGGGATTGGATATTTATGTTTTCATGCCAGACGTTCGTTGTGATTACTTTAGATTGTATACGGCTGTCTTTATCATTGACTAATTTTGTATACCAGGATCAACAGAAGTTCAGGAAGGTGCTCAACGCGCATCTGTACCTATGAATGACTACTTACGCCCAGACCTTAAGGTTCATTTTGGAGTTGGTTGCGACTGTTGTGGGGTAATCTTCTCTTTCTTACATATTTGTATCCATTTCAAAATCTGTATACATCTGTTTAAAAGGAACAGTCTTATCTTCAAGAAGAAAAAAAATATGCTCTTCTGGTTCTGCACCTATAAAATGTTTCCGGAAATTGGTCAAAATGGGTCGGGTTTGGTTGACCAACCAATATTTTTCTGTGCATTTTTGTAAAAATTTTATAAATAAATAATGTGTTAAAACATGATAATATATATACAATCAAGATAATAGTCCGTTTTTTAAATAAAATGGTCAAAAAGTTTGGAGTTATATTGACTTTCAGCCTGTTTGCTTTACAGCTATTATTTTGACCTATTTGAGAGATAATATAACCCGCGGTTGAATATCGAGTTGCAATGACCACCTCAAGTAAAGGTGGCTAGAAGATGTTTGGGGTTGACCCACTAATCCTACAGTCTCCATCTTGTTTATTATCATTTAAAAAAATAACTTTATTGCAATAATAACCTAAAATATTTGAATAAAACGATTCAGGAGGTTGTTTGCGTCAGTATTTAAAAATAGACTTTGGGTGACTTTTAGCTCATGTCACCCTTTCCCCTCTAGTATTTTTCTTGTTCGACTCATTCATAGGTATATGGGTTGACATTGCCACCTCTAACCTCGAATATTGATTCTATAAATTGATTCACATATTTTGTTTTTAAGGATAATTCCATCAAACTTTACATCGAATTCAAAATAGGTTTCGAATGACTTTTTAGTTAATATTGGTTCTTCCTACAGATTTATCCACTCACCGGAAACCGGTACAAATGCAAAGATTGCTTAGAGAAGATTGGTTTCGACCTATGTGAAGATTGCTACAACAGTTCCTCTAATCTTCCCGGAAGATTTAATCAGCAGCATAAGCCGGATCATAAATTTGAGGTTTTAGAACCTCAGCCTATCATATTTCTGTCTTCTGATTTTTTTCCCGAAACCAGAACCAATGTTTCCACAGCTCCTGACTCGTCCCTTGACCAACGAGATCCAGAAGCTGATGTGGTAGCTCATGGTCACCAAGAAGATCCAGAAGCTGATGTGGTAGCTCATGGTCCTACTAATGATACCACAGGTGATCAAGAGGACATTGGACCGACACCGTGAAGTCATTTTTAGCTTTTATATACTGTGCATCTATCTGACCATAATCGGTTTAAATTGTTAAAAGAACTATATTGATTGTGTTTGCGCCTTTGTGGATATTCCGATATAGATTGAATTTGATGTTGGTTTTAGGGTCTTGATAATCATAAAATTGCTTGGATAATTCTTGAATCGTGTATAGTTCACTTTCCGAATACAATATTTCGACCCTATTGGGTGTCTTGGGTTACACGAAATTCGTATATGGGATAAGACAAGAACACACTCAAATTCTAGGCACAATGAGAGCAAAAACATGGAGATATTGTATGTGTTGTTATGATTGTTCCTTTCTCATGAAAGACCAAAAGGGTGTCTAGATATAATAGACAATGTGACTTTTTTCATGAATAGTCAACCTTTCATGAATGGTGGTAACACCATTTGATGGAAAATAAAATAACCACTTTCATATAAAATATAGTGACACTTAATAGTGACAGTTTTTCTGTCACTATTGACAACAATCACATCTATTAAATGGTTGCAACGTCTTAGTGACGAATTTTCTGTCACAAACCTTTGCCATTCGTCGTATCCGAAATCAAGTTTATTAGTTTATACAAGCGTGCACTCCACACTTCCTAACTTATATTAGAACTTAACTTGCAATCACTTTGGTCTCCGGTAATCTTAATTACACAAAATATGATGACACTAAAATCACCAACATTTGAGACCAAGAGTAATTGACCATCTCAATTTTTTAGGGATAGAAATTTTGGTATAATGTCAAAAGCTCCTTTTTCCTATCAGATATGAAAGTGAGCTCTGAGCTGATATTTAAATTTAGATCGTCTCCAACTCTCCAAGACACCTTAAGAACCAATGTCCAAGAACCGGTCGATTCAACTTCAACTGTGGCATAAGCAACATGATAAACTACAATTGTTTGCATAAGCTCCGGCGGATATTAATATGTCCATGAAAAGGAGCCTTCATGAAAGTTCCATCCGGTACCAAAAATATCGTAATCATGCCTTAAACCCGCGTATTAAGACACCAAAACATAGATCCTTTCGAACCCCTAGATGTTGATGTAGGATTATTTTTCGATTCAAATTTTGTTTGTCTCTGGTGGCTGGTTTGAAGCTTTAGTACACAATCTTAACATTGAATACCGGTGATGATAATCACCCATTAGTTATCTAAGGTTGGAAGAATCTCTCATTTGAGAGAAATCAGATGTGCAAGTTGATAATTTGAGATTGAAGGCATTTGTGGTCAGCACTCAGCAGTAAATATCTTCTCTCATTTAAACATTATCAGTAACACATTTTGAAATGTGCAAGACCCAACGACATTAACCATCCACTTACATTTACATCCTTTCGTTGTCATTTACACCATTGTAGTAATGACCCAACGACCAATAAGTCATTAGTTCACATCTCAACTGAGATCGACAATATTATATTCGGGGTATGTGTGTGTGTCTATCTTTGAACCAAAAAAGAACCTATGATCCTTCAAAAGAATGTGAAGCAAATACATATATGTACATGAACTATACAAAAAAACAAGGCAACCAACTAATGTAATCAGCATAAGGAGCAGATGCATATCAAATGAAAGATCATATATTTTGCTTCAAATTTGCTAACAAGAAACCTTGTTTATTACACAAAGAAAATATCTCATTGTTTAACTACCATAATGCAATAAACTTGTCTTTGCAAGTATATAATAGTTTGACCTATTTATACTCATGACAGACATTTATTTAGTAATACTCGATATCATTAGAGTCTCGAGAGGACTTCTTATTGGCACCTATGCATTTGAACTTCTGGAAGATTTGAGCCATTTGTTAAACGAGTCGAGAGTATTCTCATCAGCCCTGTGATGCTTTTGAGTGAAGCGAAGAAACTCTTCCCATGTGAAATCAGGGTACTCCTGTTTTCCATCTCTATCGATTAACTCTTGAAGCGGTTTCATCTTTTTGTCACTTTTTGGGCACAAGAAGAATGCCAACGTCAGCCTTGGCGTTTCAGTGTTCACCATGACCCTATGCAGGCAGCTCATGTATTTTCCATTTGATAATGCCTGCATATCAATACCCGTTAAGCAAAAAACATGACAACTTTCCATGCTATGGAGTTAAGTATATTTCCACTACTGCGCAAATTAGAATGTACCTTAAAAGTGTCACCAATGTTGATAACCAATGCATTAGGACGAGGTTGAACAGCTTTCCACTTGTTATCCACAAACACTTCTAGTCCTCCAATTTGATCTTGATAAAGTACAGTTAATGTTGTAGGATCACGATGTGGTCCGACCCCATAAGTTAGCTCAGGATTGTCGCATTTTGGGTAGTAGTTATTCCTCACTATCGAAACACAATCCTCAAACAGCTGTCTATAGTACTTACGGCTAGTAACACCCAAGCTAATCTCAAGTAACTCTATAATGTCAAGAGACAATTTCCTCATTTCGTGACAAATCTTTTGGTAAATCAATCTGCATGCAATCAGTTTAGTTGAATAAAGTTAACACATGGAAAATTACAGGCTAACAAAAAGTTTTTATAGCAACTGATAGATAAAATTGATGTACTTTCAGTTTCTTATTAGGTCTCTCATTTATTTTGTTATAGATGTTTAACTACATTTATGTTTACTTATGTATCCTGAATTATTACATTTGATAAATAAATTTTGTAGTGTTATGATTTGCTTAGGTTGATTGTGATATTAAAATATATATATATATATATATATATATATATATATATATATATATATATATATATATATATATATATATATATATATTATATATTGTGTGTGTGTGTGTGTTTAGACAAAAAATTAAGCCATGATAAGTTCCACATTTTGGTATTTAGCTATAATTCTTTGTTTGAAAATATGTCTTATGAGTGTAGTTATACCTGTGCGTTGCGGCGGGTGTTTTAGAATGCATATATGTAGTTGTGACGGGATATAATTCTAATTTTAATGGAGTAAAAATTATAGAGTTTAATAGTTTTAGGGGTTAAATTTGTTATATTTATAAACTTAACAAGTGTTAAAGTATAAAATGTCAATAGGTTTAATGGTGTTTTGTATATTTAGCAGAGTTAAAGGAGGCATTTTGACATCTATAACACTTTAATTATGAGAATTGATTTGCACGCACTATATTTTTATTGGCACACTCTATCTTGTACATAATGTAGTTGTACATTATTTATAACATGCTTTAACTGTTGTATAATGAAGTGTGCAAATAAATATAAATGTGTGCATATCACCTCCCTTTACTGTTCATGACGCGATAACCCATGACCATTTATATACTCATTTATCATTTATGTATCTTGTCATTTTTATTTTCATAGAAATTATATAATACACAAAAACAATCATTAATTAATTATCATATGTTTATAATCATTTATTTGTTGCTTGAAACTAAACATCGTATGTTTTCTTTTCTAATACTAAATTATATATTATTATATTTAATCTTCATTATACATTGTTATTTGGTCTTGGATTATTCATTCTTTATATAACATTGAGTTAATAAAAAAAAGATTATTCATTCTTTATATAACATTGAGTTAATAAAAAAAATATGATATTACTTTCCACTGCTCTTGAAACTCAAAATTTATAATAACATACCTATAAACTGTTATTTGGTCAATATTTATCTATTTAATTATTATTAAATAATAACGAGTTCGTGAAAAAATATTGTTACTATGTACTACCTCCGTCCCAAAATTATTGTCCACAGACAAAAAACACATAGTTTTAGAAAAGCATCACCTTTACAGCTTTCTCTCTCTTACTTTTTGCACAAAGACAGTTTTACCCTTAATTAATTAATTTCCAACTTCTTTAAAGTTTGTAATAATAACTACAAATAAGGGTAATATGGTAAACTTAATTTATATTCCCTATCCATTTATGGAAGTGGACAATTAATTTGGGACAACCGAAAAAGTATATGACATAACATTATATTCGATCTATTAGTTCTCATATTAATGTTTATTTAATTATTAGATAGGGTTTATTTAATTATTAGATAGGCAAAGGATTAGCTTTATATATAAGGAATGTTAGAGTTAATTAATATCAAAATGATAATCAATTACAGCAATTTTATAGATGAATAAATGTTCATTAAATGCATTTTTCATTAAAATATTCCCTCTGTGCCATTTTGATTGCCTACAGCCCTACAACAATAATTGCAATTTAATAATTAATATAGTTTTTATCAAATAAATTTTTATCGTTACTCTAAATGTTATTTTAAAAACAAGCATTTTAAAAGTATAAATAATATATTAAGGGGGTGACTTGCACACTCTCATATTTGATTAGGACACTCTAAAACGTGCATTAAACAGCTGTACTATAAATATAAAATGATTTAACTGTTTGCACATTGAGCATCCCAATCAAATTTATGAATGTGTCAATCACTTCTCATTTATTAAAGGTTATATAAGAAAACCCTTTGTTTCTAAGGGTTATTTAATGTAAGATGACAATCTTTTTGTGACTTAAAAATATTAATGTGGACTATAAAAAATGGACGGAGGGAGTATAAGATAATAATGAGTTGATCAAAACCGTTATATTAAATTTAACCGGCTAATTGATGTACATATTGCATGAGGGTTAACTTTTAATTAGATAAGGGTGACTTGATAAATTTTTTTAAGATTATATTTTAATTATTAATTATGTTAAACATTGCACGAGACTCAACTTTTATATATAATAAATAGATTCAATACATATATGAATAACATTATTGTTTCAAACCAATTGATATAGAATAACCATAAAGTTCTAATATTTTTATAGGAACGCATACATAAAATCATTGAATGTTTGTAATTTCTAATGTTCTTAACTTCCAAATTTGTATGCTAAAAAGAACTACCAAAATTTAAGTTTTTGTTCAAAAAACCCATTTTTTTGTGGTTTAAATGTAATCTGAAAAAATCATTTTAAAAACAACCTTAATATTTGTATATGAATCAAAAGTCATTCATGCTTTTTAATATTTAATGTCAAAACTGGAAAATTTGTTTATTTTTAAAAAGTCAATAAAACCTGGACTAGTTTAACTTTAAGTGGCAACATACAAAATAACAAACCCAAAAGTATTTAAGGATGCATATTCAAAAGTACCCTTAGATATATTATCTATGTATTCTACATAAGTACACAATACTAAAAATTGGGAAAATAAGATTTTGAATATATTTTTAATAATAATTAACCAAAAAGTTCAAAATGGAATACTTGTAACATCATACCCGGTTTCTTTGTATTGACTACCATATGTTGAATTAAAAAATTCAGCTGCAACTTCAACAGAATCATTCTCGTGATACTCGAATGTTAAACACTCCTTCCAAGGCAACTTTTCAGCAAATCGATGCGCATGACCATTGGAAAAGTCATTCATGCTTCCCTCTTTCTTCTTGCACTTCGATTTCTCGGTTACCGGGAGCTGAAAGAAAGCCCAACCATGCTCATAAGCTAAAGCGAGCAATTTTGAATCAATGCCATGATTGATAACTTGGAAAAAGCCATGTTTCAAGCATGATTCATTAACAAGATTGGCTTCATGTAATATAGCCTTTTCATCTTGCTTAAAAAAGCCTTGTAGGTCAATTACATGTTCATTTAGCACTTCAACAGAAGCTCGAGAAACATGATCTTTTGGCCAAATAAATTGTTTTGGAAAGTGATTATGGGTTTGTTGGATGGTGTTCATGGACGGTTCAATGATTTTTGCTTCAAGGTCATTATTGTTGGTTTGCTCCATTTCAACATACATTAGATTTTCTCCTAGGTGTTAAATATTTATACTAAAGATTAAATACATACATAAGACAAAAGTGGTAGAAATTTAATTTGCAATAATGTATATTACCATAACCTATACATACATAAGAAAAAGTGGTAGAAATTTAATGTTGCAATAATATATATTACCATATCTAGTTTGTTCAATGTTCTTGGTCATAAAATATAGAAATTACTTTTTTTGTCCATATTTAATTAAATTTGCATAACAATTTTATTTTTTGATAAGAATAATATCACTTTGAAACAATATCAAATATTATACATACATAAGAAAAAGTTGTAGAAATTTAATGTTGCAATAATGTATATTACCATATCTAGTTTGTTCAATGTTCTTGGTCATTAAATATAGAAATCACTTTTTTGTCTATATTTAATTGAATTTGCATAACATTTTTTTTATAAGAATATTATCACGAAGCAACATCAAATATTTATAACAATGTTTTTTTCTTGACATAGTTGTGATATATTGTTAAGCATAAATTATTGAACATTGAGTAAATTGTCACAGTCAAAACCTAAACATGCACAACGTGTTTGCGTGAACAGACATACATACATTTAGGTGTCGTTTGTTTTGCATTTAAAAAGCCTCAAGGTACGTAAAGGAATTTAAACTGCAATTTAATAAATTAGAGTATGAGTGAATTAAAATTTAAAAAAAAAAAAAAAAAAAAAAAAAAAAAAAAAAAAAAAAATTTTTTTTAAATAAAATAAAAAAAAATAAAAAAAAAAAAAAAAAAAAAAAAAAAAAAAAAAAAAATATAACAAAAAAAAAAAAAATAAACAAAATAAAAATGTTTTGGAATTATTAAATCATTCAAAATATAATACAATGATAATCTGTTATAAGTATTACCATGTAACAATTACAATAATATATGTATAGTTTAATGTTATTACATTAAAAAATGATTGAGTATTTTTGAAAACTTAATATAATATAGTATAAAATAAGTATAATACAATTTCATTAATATAGCTCAAAATAATATAATAACTGAAAATGAGAGAAAAGGAAAAATGGAATATAATATAATATTTTAGTATAAAAATGGTAGAAAGTTAATGTCGCAAGAATGTATACCATCATAATCTAGTTTGTTCAATGTTCTTGGTCATATAATGTAGAAATTACTTTTTTCTTTGTCCATCTTTAGTAAAAATTTTTTAACATGTTTGTTTTTGTGATAAAGAATAATATAACTTTGAAACAATATCAAATATTTGAAATGATGTTTTTATTCTTTACATAGTTGTGATCATATATTCATTGGTGTTTTGTATCAAAAACTTTTTGTTTATGTGTTAACACTTATAATTCCCGTGCACGCACGGGGTTCAAACTATACGTACGACTACTAATTATATATTATTGGCTATATTTGTTTGGTTTGTACTTCTAAGTCATCCTTCACTTTTATACTTATGACCCCGTTCATTTATAAATTTTTGGTATTACAATTAAACTCATTTGAGTTTAGATGTATTTAATTTTTTAAATGCGGATTAAGTTCGGACAATAACTACAACTAATAATGCGGATTAAGTTTGCACAATAACAACAACTGATAATAATATTTCATCTATATTTGTTCGGGTTTGAAAGTATGATCAAATTTTGTTTTTAGTATTATTGTTTGAGTAGTTTAATTTGATATTGTAACATAAGTCAAATTCAATGAATCTAGAATTATACTTTAAATGTTATGTGTTATAATTAATCTCGTGCATACACTTAACAACACGTGCTTCAGCTTGATATTTATAACGCCTGCGTTTACGTTGTTTTTAGTATTACGATAAATTTAATAATAATAATAATAGTAGTAGTAGTAGTAGTAGTAGTAGTAGTAGTAGTAGTAGTAGTAGTAGTAATAATAATAATAATAATAATAATAATAATAATAATAATAATAATAATAATAATAAAGTCATGAATCCCAACTAATTTCCTGTAAATCTTATGAGTTTCTAATAAAATCATGTTTATAATAATAATAATAATAATAATAATAATAATAATAATAATAATAATAATAATATTTGTAGTTGTTTTTTAAAAAAGTTTAAAGTATGTGGGACATTTATTAGAAATATAATTTTTTCTTTAATTTATGGAAATTAAGGATTTTACACTTAAGAGTTAAGTCCATAAAATTAGATTTCAGGTTAACCCCATTTTAAAAGTTTAAGAATTTAATCATAAATTATATTAACCAATTATAATATAACAAGTCAAAATTAGAAAAAGGAGCTGACAAGACCATGCGTATAACTTCATACTTGGTTTCTTTGTATCGACTTCCATACGTTGAATTAAAAAATTCAGCCGCAACTTCATCGGAATCGTTCTCGTGATACTCAAACGTTAGAAACTCTTTCCAAGGCAATTTTCAAAAAATCGATGAGCATGACCACTAGAAAAATTGTCCATGCTTCCCTCTTTTTTCTTGCACTTTGATTTCTCAATTATTGAAAGCTGAAAGAAAGCCCATCCATGTTCATAAGCTAAAGCAAGCAATTTTGGACCAATGCCATGATTGATAACTTGAAAAAAGCCATGTTTCAAGCGTGATTCATTAACAAGTTTGGCTTCATGTAATGTAGCCTTCTTATCATGCTTGAAAAAGCCTTGTTGTGTCACGTGTAGTATAAAGGTGATTTAGCCTATTTAAGTTTTAAATTTATATTTAGCCGACTTATCCTATAACACACACACTTACGAGCAGTGTACCCGATCAGTATGTAGATAGTGGTGAGCAGAGTGTCGATCACTAAGAGTGGAACTGATTCTTTTTGTATTTTTATATTTTATGAAAGCAAGTAAAAATCTCGGTTTTGAAAGGAGTGGGCGGAATTAGTTGCTAGCCAACTAACCCAAATATATACTTTTGCAAATAAAATAAAATAACAAGAAAATTAAAGTGGTTGTGAAACTTATAAATGAGAAATATGTGTTTACTTAGATTTCCTTACTCCCTAGCTATCTTTTATATGTTAATTGGTTTGTTGTGATTATGTGGATGACGGGTTGTATTCCTTTAAACCATTCGTAGGGCCGTGTACGATCTTTCCTAACTCTATAAGCTCCTACTTCACTCCTATGTCGAGCCGATTTAAGCTCTTAACATGGGATCATTAGAATTCTCTCATGCATTAAATACAACCAAATAATCGTAGTACACATCCGATTCATGTTTCTTAAGACGTTCAAGCAAGTTACCGTATAGGAGGTTAGCCAGTTTTCTTAAGCCTAACATCGACTTCACCCAACCACAATAATCACAAGCAAACCAACAACATATAATCAATAGCTAGGTTTCATTAGATCTAAGCAAACACAATAAAGACCTAGCCTAGCATGTTAATTAAAAGACAAGCATAAGATATAATCAAACAACACATAGACATATTGGTTGATTTGGAAGAAGACTTATCTTTAATTAAACATCAAGGTTTCAAGGGTGAAAAACCCTTAAAAATACTGTGGAATACAAGCTTGGGTTTTTCCCAAAAGTTGCACACTAATGAATGAAAATTAGAAAAGTATATATAGATTTTACAA